>UCOH01012185.1:0-98307 GCA_900474275.1 Synergus japonicus
AGCTCGTATTTTGCAAGAAAAATATATTTTTCATAAATTTTCCTAACAGGAAAAAAACAACAGAAAACTTGAAAGTCTGCTGATTAGGATTTTTGAATAGATTAAAAAGCTACCTTTAAATACGATAAAGCAGAAATCCTGAATTGACAAATGATTATTTCCCACATATCCTTTTACCTCTCATTAAACGCGTTCAGATTGCGTAGTTTTACGTTTTCGAGATAGTTGAATGTGTCAAAACGATTAATCACACTCAGAAAAAAGTTTGTTTGAATCAAACAAACTTTTTTCTGAGTGCAGTGGGAATATAATTTCTCAAAGTTGGCATGTTCTTATTCTTGTTACACCAGCAGAACGTTAAACATTGCGATTGCGGCAAACTCGTTTTTCCTTAAGCATACTTGGTTCAGCTTATCCCGAGTCTATCGGTTGAGTAATAAGAGTCATTTAATATTTTTATCTTGCCACTTACCGTTAATTGAGAACCAGATTAATGAAACGCATGCTCTGTTTTCGTAATTCTGAAAAAATAAAAAAAGAACTCGTTGAAAAGGTGACTATCATATCTTGCTATAACTTTTGAAGCACAAGATTGTTTTTGAAAATGCTCCTGCTACTTAAGGAAAGAATAACAGCTCCTGCGTGTTCGATTCTCATAAAAAACGATTTCTCCGACAAATGAGGAGAAATCGATTTTTATGCGGAACGTGGAGAGATTAAATCACGACAATGAAAGATATATAGTGCATGCATGAACAGTAAAAATAATAATAACGTGTAAATATGTTAAATAAGTTAATTTAGCATCAGATTGTTCTGAAATGTATACAAGTTTTATAAAAATAAAAAATCGTTAAATCTAAATGATGACGTTATAGTGACATAAAATATACGTATGTAGTGGATTTTATAAAAGATTAGAAGGAATTTTAGTAGCGTGCAGCTAAGCTCGGAATTAAATAGCGTGTTTGACGATTCGTGACGAGTAGTTTTTAGCAATAGGTTCAGCTGATTAAAGTTTATTAAGGTATGAAAATTTATACATCCGTTATTTCCAGAATCGATCGATTTATTTAACTATTTGGATAAAAAGTGGACTATTGCAATTCCCAGTTATTTCTCGTTAGAATTTTACTTGTAAAATTGCCATCCAATTTCAATAGCGAAACTACTTCTCAGAAGGTTACGGAACAATGAAATTATCACGTTCTTCAGTTTCGCAAGATTCTTGATCGATATTTACTTCTTATTTTTTACGATTAAAGGTTTTCGTGATATTTCTGATTCACTTAATCTAATTTGATCTTATTTGATCTCGAATCTATTTACCATAAAAAATTTCTCATTCAGATTTATGAAGCTGAAAATGACGGGCAAATACCAGTGCTTAATCATTATTTAAGTTTCAGCCCAGATACCAAAATACCCAATACCTAAAACCTAGTTTCTTAATTTTGCAATATAATTTGGGAAGTCGTTCCTTTCATTGTATATATCAGTAAATATATTTTTTTTGTAATTTTTACATTATTTTTACATTTTTTGCACTCGTATAAAAAAATTTGAATTAAATAAAATTTATTTGATTCAAAGATATTTTTCTTTGATTTTTTTTATTCAAAGAAATGAAAAATCTCATTTATTTATTTTGAGATATAATATTTATTATATTTATTTTGAGATATAAGAGAAAAAGCTATTTAAAAAAATAGATTGATTATAAAGGATTTAAAAATAAAATGATAAGTACGTTGTTCTAAATGTCAATTTAAAAATATATGTTTAAGAAAATTGTCATTTTTGTGGTACTTCTGCCATCTATAGCTTGAGGTTTTAAACTTGTTAGCTAAATATATTTTATAAAATGCTTGAAACTATTTATTCAATTTTTCTATGTATAAATATTAAAGTTTACATATGTTCCACTCTAAAAAAATCAAATTTTGCTTTTTTTAAAAAAGATAAAAGCGGAGTGCAGATATATTTGTAGATGGTATGATAGTTTCCTACCACCTGTTGGCAACAATTGCTCTTTTATTCTGCTGGTCCCTTATCCACTATAAAGGCGTGCAGTTCCTTTCACTATATCGTATATCCTAATAGGGTAACAGTTCTTTCGTTCAAAGTCCCCTACAATACCGACAGAATAAAATATTTATATTGCTTGTTTATTTAAACACGATTAATTATATTTTCAACTCCATAAATCTTGTTTGCATTTTGTTTCATTCCTTTTTTTCGCTTTCGTGTAGTAATTCTTTATCAAAAACAGTTTTATAAAATCCGAAAATGTATTAAAATATTTAAAACATGCGAATTTTTCTTTCGGAATAAATAAGATTATTTTTTTAATTAGATGCTAAATGTCAAAAGTGTATTTTTGTGCCCTTTTATTAAATTCCGTTAAAAAATCGAACGAATTTCAAATTTGTTCCTAGATAAATAAAATTGTATGTCTTAATAGTATTATAATTCTATAATTCTATTATTTCTGTATCTCAAAATAAATAAATGAGATTTTTCATTTCTTTGAATAAAAAAAATCAAAGAAAAATATCTTTGAATCAAATAAATTTTATTTAATTCAAATTTTTTTATACGAGTGCAAAAAATGTAAAAATAATGTAAAAATTACAAAAAAAATATATTTACTGATATATACAATGAAAGGAACGACTTCCCAAAAACCAAATTAAAAAAAATGTTTAAAATAGGCCAATATCAAATTTTTAATTTCGTTTAGAATAAATTAATTTCGTTATGAATTCGCACTTCTTCAACAAAAATTTGGGATAAACTTTCGCTTTAATTCTTTCTAAAAAAGAAGGCAACGAATGTGAAACACAAGGACCTGCCAATGGCATCGCGGGGGTGCGATTAATTTACTGATAATGATAATAATATATAATAAAAAAAAGGGAAAGAAATTTAAGGAGAGACGAGGCGCGACAAAATTATCTTGTCGTGCCTCGGTTCTGTATAAATGTGTATATTACAGAGCCTGTAGACTGTATAGAGCAGGCAGATGAATTCCTGTGAGTTCTTGGCGCGATTGCAACTGCGACGTTGATTAACATATGAGGTTCAACCAAATTACTTCGGCGAAGAGGCGAAGACGGCGGAAATGTATATAAGTGGAGAAGAAAGCAGGTGTAGTAACATTAGCACAGCTTTCGACGAAAACGCTTCATTCGATAATTAGAAATAAGAAGAAAAAATTGATTCACTTCCCTATGGCATGAGAACGTGCAAGTTGATCTCGAATTAAAAGAAGGGATTACGTAGGTTGATTTAAGCGATGTACCTAGTCATTGTCTAATTTCCGTGTCTTATATATTTACTCACACAGCTGTTCTTATTAAAATATCCCTCTTCTTTATTAAATTTTTCTTTATCCTTGGTCATGATTCACGAAAGACTGATCGTAAGAATCGTATAAGAAAGAAACCGTAATATATATTGGAATAATCTTTAGGAATTGTTAACAGCTGATGACGTCATCAAAATCTGCTTCATTTTTCACAGACCCATCCTCTCCTTATGAAAAACAATTTTATCTGCGTCATAATAACTTTATGTCACTAGTAAATCAACACGCGCGCTAAACGCGCGATTATTTTGTATTCCTTCTTACAACATGTACCTACTCGAAATTTTTGAGAAATTTTTACAAAGGAATTTCAAGAGGTTTCTAGATATTTTAAGGGAATTTGACAATTTTTAAGTGATTCTTACGAAAAATAAAAAGAGTTTGAGGATTTTAAAAAGATTTCGGAGAATTTTAAGAACTTTCATAAAGTTTGTAAGTTTTAATAAAGAATTTTAAATGTCATCCTGGAATTCCAAGGAATTAAAAAATATTTCTAAGTATTGCGAGGGATTTTATGGAATTTTATGAGATTTCTAATAATTTTAAAAGATTACAAGAGATTTACCTAATTTTTTAAAAATTTTGTAGAATTATTAAGGATATTATGGAATTTGGCGAGATTTCTAATTATTTATAGGGATTTCAAATGTTAAGGAATTTCAAGACGTTTCTAGGAATTTTTAGAGATTTTCATGAATTTTAAGAAACTTTGACGATTTTTAAATGATTTTAAGCGAATTTAAAGTATTTTTATGATTAAAAGATGTTGTGAAATATTACAGGATTAAAATCTTAATGGATTTGAAGGCATTTTAAAAGAATTTAAGAGTTTTTGCTGAGTTTTATTAAGGCCATGTAAGACTTACCCGATCCCTACCTTACCGACATTTTTTTGTCTGCAACGCTACGTCTACATTTATTGAGATATCAAATTGAAAATTTATGAAATTGAAGCTAAAGCACTAAGGTACGTTCATCAGGTCTTAAATATTGACATTTGTAAAAAAAATTTTTTTTTATTTTTACAAAAATTTAAGACCAGATAAACATACCTTAGCATATTTTCTTTAATTTTAGAAATTTTCTATTTGATATATCTCAATAAATGTAGATGTAGCGTTGCAGACAAAAAAATGTCGGTAAGGTGGGGATCGGGTAAGTCCTACATGGCCTTAAAAATTTATGAAATTTTAAAGGTTTTCATGGTATTTTACCAGATTTGTAATAATTTTCAGAAATTTCAAAATATTTTTCTGATTTTTAAAAAATTTTGTAGAATTTTTAAGGACTTCGTGGAATTTTTTGAGGGTTTCTAAGAATTTTTAGATATTTTCACCAATTTTAACGAATTTTGAAGTTTTTTGTAAAATTTTAAGAGACCAGCAAATCAACATTATGTGCTTTATTATTTTGTTTTCCTTGTTACAATTTCAAGTTATTCAAAAGCCAATCAGGTTTGTAACAACAATGTATGCGAGATTTTCGAGACATTTCGTGACACCACTTTTTTAAGATAGGAATGTGAAGCTTATTTAAAAAACAATTTAACGATGATGATGATACTTAGGACTTTCCTATTTTGTCGGAAAGACTTGACATGCATTTATAGCTCCCATTTTCTCAGATATTCCGAGTGTAATGTACATTGTACACGTTTTCATGAAAAAGAAAAAAGCAAGAACACATTTAGGTTCTTCATAATGGGATTTCAAGAAATCTCTCCCCTTTCTGGGTTCGCATTATTATTCTGTCCCAACTACTAAATGTATTAAGCTGTGACCTCGGAGACCCCTTTTTCCACACACCTCCTGCAATTAGCATCTGACTTGCTTTAGCAGATGACGAGAACATCCTGTTGCGCGTTAACATCTTCTGCAAATTTCATCTTGACAATGACAACAGTGTTACTATGTCGTCGTTGTCAGTGGATAGTTAACTGCATACGAAAAGCTCTTTTTGAGGAGGGGTCGACAGGCTTCGAAGAAAGAGATCATGAGGATGTCTGCAAAATCTCTCCTCTCTCATTACTTCTCTCTTACTCTCATTATTTTGCATTCTTTCTCTTTTACTCTCTTTATTTCTTTCTCTATCCACCATAAGCGAGAGACACGGGGAAGACAGCGATTAGTCAGACGAAATCGTCCATCGCGTCTGAGCGGACGAGGGACACGTGTCATGTGTGTGCACCACCTCTGGAAATAGACGAGTGAAAAGAAAGATCACGAAGCTTATATTCTTTCGACTAACCGCCTACTTAATTAAAACAACATTAGCCGCAGTTTGCGCCTCTCTGAAGATACCGACTTTGCCTATGGCCCGTGCAGTCGTACGCTGCGAAATCGTCGTGCGACATTGAAGATGAAGTCGCTGTTGGTTTCTCGGTAAAGCTCATTCCTGTCTCCCATGTAATGTAATTACCTCATTAATTAAACTATATACATCTTGTGCACTTTGTAATGTAATATCATTTGTTAGCACTTGACAAGATCTACAATATAATTGTATTTAATCCATTTTCTGGATTATACCTCTCATCGGTAATGCAGAATGCTCATGGGAAATTGAAGGATGGCTTGGTAGATCTTCTGAAGATAGGATAGGGCTTGAGACCCTAAGTTAGAATTTCGCGAAGGGGTGACCACTGATATTTCTGGTACTCTCAATAAATATTCGTGTATATTTAAATATTCTATCGATATTTCCAGATATTGATATTTTTGATATTCTTGATATTCTAAAATAAAGGGATAACATATTTTTGCTGAAAAAAAAAAAACAAAATAGTGAATGTGATAAAATATGGAAAACATATAATACTAGCAAAAATGGTTATTAACGAAATTTGAAGATAATTTTAATTGCCAGAAAATATAAAATAACCGAATTTTAGATTCCCGAAAATTCGAATTCCTGAAAATAAAAAGAAATATTGTTCAATGTGTCACCAAAATTGTTGACAAAACTTCTGAATGAATTTTTGGTTGAAGTGAATAAAAATTTTGAAAAGAAATTTCGGGAATTTGAATTTCGTTAATAAATAATGTATTACTTTCGTAATATTATTTTTATTCGGAAATCTTAAACGAGAATTTATACATTTTTGGGAATTTGAGATTTGATGAATTATTTCTTCGATATTTTTCCACATTTGGAATTTTTGTTTTCCGGAAAAGATGACGTCCTCTAAAATATATTTGAATTTTAAAATATTCCAAAATCTAAACGTTCGAAATTTAATGGGATTTAAAACATTTCAAAAGAATTAATTTAAGAGACTTTATGTGATTTTAAAAAATTTTCAATGAACTTAAAGAGTTTCCAGTAATTCTGAAATATAAATAATGTTTCTGATTTTCATAGTCTGTTAAATCTTTCGAAATCTTTATCAGTTTTTAAAATTCTTTTGAAATATATTGAAATTTCTCAGCCCTTTTAAAATATTTTGTAACATTTTCGAATTTCCTAAATCCCTTTAATAAAATCTTCTGTTATCATAAAAAATCTTCAATAATATTTTGAAATCTTTAGAGATCACTTGAAATTTTCTGAACTAAGTTTATATAAAGCCTTATTCTAAAATTTTTGTACTTATATTATTATAAATAATACTTTTTCATCGATTATTTTTTAATGTTAAAAAATATACACGAGAAGAAAATACTTTGAACGGAAATATTTGAGAATATTTCCAAATATATCCTGAAATTCTTATATGTTCCCGAATAAAAATTATCAGTTCTAATTGAAGTGAAATTTAAAAATGATATCTAGAAAGTATTGCACACACAAATGCAACAATCCTAAAGGAAATTGGAGATCTAGTTTCTAATCTAGACCGTGAATGTTGATTTTGCTCAAAGAGCTCGAAAATTTGGCTACGTTTCAAAGAGGAAATAAATTAATGTCATGCCATCTCGTTCTCATTCGTTCTGGGTCTTCTAAAGATTAGTAATTAGCTCCAGGAAAGGAGAGCCTATTAATCGTCAGTCATTGGGCTATTGCGTCAATCCGGTAATATGTTCTATACTATAATCTAACATGACTGTGTCCTATACGATTACACGTATATCTTACTAGTATCTCTTGTTAACCGAGATTATCTTATAGGTACACATTGCCTTAATATTAATTAATAAAAGGGCAAGAATAAGTAATCTACGTTAAAAAACAAACGATTTTCATTTGGAATCTACCCATTCATTTGGTATCAATAAATTCGCTTGGATCCATTTATATATATTTATATTTCTCTAATCTCTTAAAATCTATGTTAAACTTCGTGAAAATCTCTAACAATTTTCAGAAACTTCTTGAGAAGCTTTTAAATTCAATGATGACAATTAAAATCCCTTTTATATCTTTTAAAATCCATTAAAAGAATTGGAAATAGCTTCAAATTCCATGAAATCCTTAAAAATTCTAGAAAAATTTTCAAACTCATAAATCTTCTGAAATCTACGTTATAATTCATGAAAATGTCTAAAAATTCGTAGAAACCCTTTGAAATTCAATGAAAAACTTTAAAATTCCCAGAAAAATTCTTAAAATTTTTCAGTAACATATAAAATCTCTTCATATCTTTTATATTCCTTAAAAATATTACATAGAAATCTTCTCAAATTCCATGAAATCCTTATTTAAAATTCTCACAAAATCATGTAAATATCAGAAAAGTCTCTCGAAATCAATTAAAATTATTAGAAACTAATAAAATTCCTTAAAATTTCACAAAAACTTTAAAAATCGCCTGAATTTGTCGAAATATTTTAAAATTCTTTAAAAACTTTTAAAAATCCTCATAATTTAAAAATATTTAGAATCGCTGAAAATTCTCAAAAATCTTGTCAAATTCTATGAAATCCTTAAAAATTTTATAAAATCTTTTAAAAATTCTACCAGAATTTTCAAAATCATAAATCTTTTGAAATCCACGTTAAAATTCATGAAAATCTCTCAAATTTCTTAGAAACCTCTTGAAATTCCTTCACATTTAAAATAATTAGAAATCTGATCAAATTCCATGAAATCCTGTAAAATTCCACAAAATTTTTCAAAAATCTCTTGAAATACTGTTATATAAATTATTATAAATCTCATAAAACTCCATCAAATCCATAAAAACTCCACAATATCTTTTAAAACTCAAAAAATTTCTTGAAAACACTTAAACAATTTACAGCTTGTTGAAAACCCTTAAAATCTGACGAAAACCTTCGCAATCTTTGTAAATTCTACAAAATCTTTTAAAAATCATAAAAAGCTTTTGAAATTCCACAACAAAATTCCCTAAAAAGTTTTAAATTCCTGATTTAAATCCCACAAAATACATATATTTTAAAAGTCATAAAAGTACCTTGATGTTCGATTGAAATCTGATCAGAGTCGTGAAAAATTCTAAAAATTCCCAGAAATTTCTTGAAATTCTTTAAAATTCTACGATAACATTTAAAATTCCATTATTTCCATTGAAATCTTTAAAAAAAAAAACCATAAAATTCCCTTACAATTCCTAGATTTTCAATGTATTTCGAGTTTAGACTCGGAATTTACGATTCGGCAAGTATCGATTGTCAAAAATCACTATCGATACTTACTTACCAGGTTAAAAAAAAAACAAACGATTTTCAGTTGGAATCAAGCCATTCATTTGATATCAACAAATTCGTTTGGATCAATTTATATTTACAGCTCTCTAAAACTGAATCAGTCAAATTCCACTGATTTTCAGTGACTCTTTTCTCACGATTTTAATCAGTGAAATTTCACAGAGAATCAGCCAAAAGTCACTGAAATTTTCAGTCATCTTCACTAAACTACTAAAAATTTCAGTGACTTTTCACTGATTTCCAGTAGATTTTTCACTGATTAAAATCGTGAGAAAAGAGTCACTGCAAATCAGTGGAATTTGACTAGTAATCAGTTAAAATTCATTGATTCAAGTTTAGAGAGAGTATATTATATATTTATATTTACAGCATTTGTTGATTTATAGAAAATAATACAAATTTTAATGGCACTGGGTTAAAAGTGTAAATTGGATTGTAATTCCTGATGAGGATAGTTGTTTTGAAGAAGGATGCGATGCAGAACCCGAGGGATCGATTTCTTGATTATGAGATTAGTAACGCGCGTCTTTATCCGCGATGCAAGGCAATCGTCTTAAACAAGACAAGACGGCAGATCAAAGTGCGCACACGTTGTATACTTGGCGTACGTGCGACTGTTTATTGCAAGTAATGGACTAATGACTCGTTACTATAAATAGTGTGCGGCAACCGCACGCTAGCCAATTAAACACGATACAGCAGGGACAGACTCCCTGTTCCCAACAGCGTGACGCAGCCTCGACTTAAGTAGCGAGATTTAGAGACGACAGGTGCCTTACTCCCGGGACCGTTTTCTCCGCCTCATCCTGAATCTCCACAATCCACACTTTCAGGGAAAACACTTAATACGCCATTTTGGCAACGAGCACCACAGCTATTACTATTAGTAATGAGCGCTTGAGGCTGCGCCAATTGCTACAGCTTCCAATTCCCTCTGAGATGGGATGCTTGACAGGCATCAGGCGGAATGGAATCTGGATGATATCACCGTTTTATGAGATTCTTGTATCAGTTTCAAGTAATATTTGATAGATTTATGATCATTAATGCATAATATAGTGAGTTTATTTGTATATAGAGAGCAGATATTTTGCAATTTGTACCTCGAACATAATATGATAAAATTTTTAATTTAATCTCTTTAAATCTGAATTAGTGAAAAGTGAGTCACTAATTTACTTTATTCAAAAATTATACTAATTGTTAGTTATTTTTAACTAAAACTTTAGTGAAAAGTTGAAAACTGCAAATTGAAATAGTGAAATACAGCTAATAATTAGTAAAAATTTTCACTAAAGTAAATTAGTGACTCACTTTTCATTAATTCAGATTTAGAGAGATCTTTTATCTGCGCGTTATATATCACTATGTATAAAAAATGTTAGGGAATTTTCTCGAAAATATTTGGGTTGATTAATTTTCGGAAAACTTTAAGAAAAAAATTTTTCTTTGATTCAGAAAAACGTTTTTTTTCTGGGTGTAGGAAATTTTTCTAAAAATTTGGTAGGAAAATTGATCTATATAGGGAATATTTCCGACTGTGCTTAGGGAATAATCCCTATCAGTTAAAATTCGGGCTGTAGAAATTAGTAATTTTTGAAGACAAAAATTATGTGAATTAATTTTTTTAAATATAATCATAAAATATAATTTTCTTGTTTAAAGAATTGGAAAATATTTAAAAATAAATTTATGACAATGATTATAAACAGCCACCCCCATAAATTTGTGGAAAAAAATTATTTACACTGAAAATTAATGAAACAATACTGATAAATATTCCACTAGGCCAATAGAGAGCCGTTGAAATAAATTTAACTAACTTAAATGGAAAATAAACCATTTTTTAGGAATACTTCCATATCCCATGTAGACATTTCTTAATTTACAAAGATTTATAGAAGATATAATAATTTTTATCCGACAAATTATTATTACCAAAAGATTAAGAAAAATTCTCTGAAAAAATTATAGATATTGATCAATTTTCTAAATTTTAGGGAATTTTCTCCAAAATTTTTAGTACATTTTCAAAGGTTTTCGGGAAATTCCTAAAATATTTGAAAAATAATTTTTACAACCAAAAATGTGGAATATTCTTTAAGAAATTATAGGGACATTTCCCGAAATTTAATACGGTGTACTTTTTCCCGAATTTCCCCAAATATTTGGTAGGTAAAATTCCCAAATTCTTTCTGGATATTTTTTTTTTTTGCGGAAAAACTGAAAAATAATATTAGGTACCAAAAATATTTATTAATGGCAGTAGAAAACTACTCAAATCCAAAATTCTTGAAATTTCAATTTCCCGAAAATCTAAAATTAATTTTTATCCCAAAACGGTCTTGGGGAATATTAATATTTGAAATATTATTCCAATTTTTGTAAATTTTCTGCAAAATTTGTTTGTGAAAACTCTCCAGAAAATGTACCAAACGAATTATTATAAAATGCATAATTGACTAATTGAATAGATAATAAAAAACGAATCTTTTTGTATTCTAAAAGACAAAAGAAAAGTTTTGAAATAACCTATTCTATTATACTTATTTTTAATTGCATTACAATCATTTACTTTCTCATAATATTTGATTCATTAATTACTTTTTTTAAAATCTTTCTGGATATTTTTTTGCAGAAAAACTAAAAAATAATATTAGGTACCAAATATATTTATCAATGAAAGTAGAAAACTACCCAAATCCCAAATTCTTGAAATTTCAATTTCCTGAAAATCTAAAATACCGGAATTTTCAAATTAACAAAAATTAAAATTTCCGGAGATTTTCTGTTTAAAATATCTCCAGAAAAAAAATATTTTATTTTTCATTTCCGAGAATTTTAAAATTCGGGTATTTGACATTTTCGAGAAATTGAAATAGCGGGAATTTGGGTGTTTTTCTATCTTCATAAAAAAAAAAAAAAAAACACTTTCGGTAATAATTATTCTTACTCAGAAACTTAAAACTTCGGAAAACATAAAACTTGCAATTTTTAGAATTTCAATCTTCGGGAATTGTTTTTTTTTTGGCAGTTTTTTACAATAAATTCTTTTTGGACCTCTATTTCATTTCCTCTGTTGAAATTTTCAAAAACTGCACAAATAAGTAGATCAATCATTTTCTTATCTGGCAAGATAACTCTCTAAACTTGAATCAGTGACTCTTTTCTCACGATTATAATTAGTGAATAATCTACTGGAAATCAGTGCAAAGACACTGAAATTTTTAGTAGTTTAGTGACGATTACTGAAAATTTCAGTGACTTTTGACTGATTCTCAGGGAATTTTCACTGTTTAAAATCGTGAGAAACGAGTCACTGAAAATCAGTGGAATTTGACTGATTCAATTTTAAATTTTATTTTAAATTTCTTAAGAAATTTAAATTAAAATTTTTCTTATCCCTCATTACATTCAAATCACCCATAACATTTTCAGCCCTAAAAAATCGTCAATTATAAAATCACACACTTGAATTATAGTGAGAGAAGAAAATTTCCTCAGAGTAGCTTCTTTGTTCACATCAAAATAAAAAACGATTAGTTTTGTTACTTTAATAATTTTCTCCATCCCATGCCCTATCATTTCCTATCTTTTCGTCTTAACGATCCTTTTATTCGATATGGCAGGATAGAACATCATACATTCGTAACAAAAATGGCGAATATTGCGGGAGGGAGTGATACGAGGGGAAAAAATGACCGCCTACAAGTACCTACTTAGCGAGTGCTTATATTATAGGGTGCAGCAGAGCATAGCTCCTTCGTGAACTCGAGCAACGTGTCTTCGAGTCTCTTGGCATTTTCATTGTTGTCTATATATTACTATAGAATAGCCTCGTTGTTATATATACGTCTTTTTTATTACGTTATACAACACGTACATGAAACGTTTCAGTTCTGTCGCTCATTAAGTCAGATTATCTTGTACTTAATATACTCGTAACAAGATTTTCTTTTTTAAAAGAAAAATCATTCTATAGTAACTACTACCCCCCCCCCCAAAAAAAAAAACCCCTATTTTTGTGAATTTTTCGTTATTATAAATTGATGAATGAACAAAACGAATTAAGTATCTTCTGAAATAATGTGCAAATAATATTTAGTATTTAAGTAATTCAGTTTTATAACACATTATTATAAATGTTTTATTGTTGTAACAACGGCACCCATCCAAGTATAACCGAGCTAAGCGCTGCTTAACTTTAGTGATCGAATGAGAAATCTTAAACCATTCCATACATCCAAGCGGAATAATTGTACGTATTAATTGTACGATGTACGCTAACATATATAAAATAAAATGATAAATTAACAGACCGTCACTCTCACAGTTATGTAACAATAACCTACTTGAAAATAATTGTTCTGACCTACATTACACTTATTTAAAACTGAAAAGAAATATCAATAAACTATCCTCGGGCGTTAATGTAATAGCGTCTTTGATGATACCGGTCATTAGTAAATTGAGTGAATAGGTAAGAGATTGGGTTCAATCTTGCATCGGGACAAAAGCAGTGAGCGGCTATTCAATTTGCGAAAGGCGAACGACCCAGCTTTTTATCGAATGACGGAACTTATTAGTATATATATAGTCAAAAGTCGAAATACAATCGCTCATGTCAGATTTACGAATGCACTCTTCTCACGATTCAAGAGTCGACGTCATTTGTCTTTCTGAACTCTTTATTTCTGCACCGGAAACATCCCATATTATTCGCATTATGTTGCCGGGGCATTATTTTTTCTTTGCAGCCGATGGCCAATGGCGATGGGCAATAACTGAGGTTTTTTCGTGGCCGATGGCCTCGACTGAAGAAGTGAATTAACATTTGACAGTTGGCGCATGGCGCAGGAAGAAGACCCCAAAACGGACACGAGATGTGCCAGATTTGATGAAGTTATTTGTGAGTGTCTTTTGAATTTATTTCTCGACTCTTTATTCGATTCAATAATTAATCATAGAAGCGATCACAGTGGCTGTAATTATCTACTTTTGTGATGTTATCTGTTGCAGGATGCGAGAAACTGTTTGGATTGGGAATAATTAAACTAAGCGAAATTGAGTAGAGTAATATTGATTAAATATTGTTGAATCGAAAAAATCTGAGGTAGGATTAAATTTGTAAATATTATAATGAAAATATTTACATAAATATTATGCAATTGAATTCAGTTGCTTGACGAATAATTTTATTTGCGGAATTGATAATACATATCAAAATATTTTTTGCTTATTTAAAGAAATTTTCTAACGTCAGATGAAGAATTAATAAAATAGCTTTCAGTAAGATATTTTATAAAGCCATGAACGAGTCATTACCAGAAATTTTATCCAATTTTGTTAAATTAGATGTGGAAGAGCAAACGACCATAAATTGAAAATACTTTCCCTTATAAATTATAGCTTATGGAATAAGATCAAACCAATTGCTTTACAGAGGAGATAATCTTCAAAGAGAATTGATTTTGCATATGCCTTCGACTATATATATGTATATATAATTGATTTTCAATATGCACGTAATAAATCCTTCATTCTCTTTATTATGTATAAAAACAGTGAGAAAAGAATTAAGGAAACAACGACAGCATAAAAGGAAAACTAATTTTCTCATGTAAAAAATTTCTTTGGGAATTTTCTCTAAAATTATTGGGACGCTAATTTCCGAAACTTTACAGAATGTTTAAAAATATTTTTCCATCCCCATCTCTTGTGAGAGACATGGGGGTGGGGGTTAAAAAATTCCCTAAAAAACGTTAAATTTATAGAAACTAGAAATTTATTACTAGAAATTCAGAAACTTTAAAAGAAATTTAACAGATTATATGGAAAATAAAACATTTTTTGGATCAAATCCTTATATTTAGTATCCTTTTTTTAATTCACAAAGATTTTGAGGATATTCTATAATTATTTCGATAAATGACTAAACGATTTAAGAAATTTTGTTAAAAAATTTCAAAAGAGGTTTCTAGGGATTTTAAGGGATATAAAAGATTCAAATTTCAGATTTTACAAGATTCAAAAGATTTTTTAGGATTTTTGAACGATTTTGTAGATTTTCAAGGAATTTCAGGGTATTTCGAGAAATTTTAAAGGAATTCATGCAATTTTTAGAGATTTTTAGAATTTTAATGAATTTTAAGATATTTTGAATGTTTTGAAATTTTGAGAAATTTTAAGAGAATATTCAACAGATGTTTATGACTTAAAATATTCTATGGTATTTTAGCAATTTTAAAGTTTTTTAGGGAGCTTTATTTAGGGATTTCAAAAGATTTTTCAGAGTTTTGATAGATTTCGTAGAAGTTAAAAGGATTTTAAAGGTTTTTAGGAATTTTAAGGATTTTTAAAAGATTTTAAATGTTATGGAATTTCAAGAGACTTCAAAAGGTTTTCAGGAATTTTAAGGGATTTTAAATGTTGATGTGGTATTTTAAGGAATTTTAAGAGAATATTCCACCGATTTTTATGTCTTAATTTAAGAAGTTACAGGAGATGTTCTGATTCTTTAAAGATTTTGTTGAATTTTTAAGGATTTTATATAATTTTATGAGATTTATAATAATTTTAATGGCTTTTCAGAATTTTTCCTGATTATTAAAAGAATTTATAGAATTTTTAAAGATTTCATGGAGTTTGATGAGAGTTCTAATGATTTGAACTGTTTTTAAATGTTAATGAAATAATTCATTAATTAATTTCAAGAAATTTTCACGAATTTAATTAAATTAGTTAGTTAACTAGCTTACATAGAAAAGCAAACTTTTTTTGGAACAATGCCTAATATTTACTAGACAGTTTTTAATTTACAAAGAAAAAAAATAATCATCCAATAAATTACTAAAAGATTAAAGAAAATCCCTTTAAAAATTTTAGTTATTGTTCAAATTCCTAAATATGAAGAATTCCTAAAATTTCTGATGAATTTCCAGAAGTTTAAAGAAATTTCCAAAACTGTTGATGAAAATCATTTTCCCAAAATAAAAATATGAAATAATCCCTAAAAAATTATAATACATGGTAATTAAATTTCTCGAAGATTCTATGCAGTGTAATTAAGAGAACATTTCAATAAAAAAAGTTTCACAAATCGTCAAACTTTCATTATACAAAATCAGATGCTATAAAATTCACAAAATGGTTTTCTCCCCTGAGTAGAATGGAATTCGCCAATGGTACCGATTTCATGATTGGTTCCACTATTTGAAAAACTTGATTTCGGATTCTAGAATCGAAGATATGAGCATCGCATCGGATAGGAGCTTCTCCTTCATTTCAAATCGCAACACGTAGCTAATAAAATTCATTCGGCTACCGACTGCAAATCGTTTCCAAGAGCACCTATACATCCACCGTATCGACCAATGCAATTCAATCATGTACTGATGGTTACTGTGCCGTTATACAACCACTACCGCATACATATATCTATACCAAAGAAGCCAAGCAGCAATTATTTACGATCGTAGATGGAACAAAAGACCCTCGCGATCTGCCCGCAAAATGGTCGTGATGCCTGTTGCAATAACCTCGGATTAATATTGAAAATGGCGGCTCAGTTGCTCAGAATGCGCTACAAATATATATCTGATTCGCTCGCGAAATTGGCTTTTAACACGAATCAAATCTGGATCTTCTCATGCGAGACCATCAACTAATTTCACATCGTGAAACTACTTTTCCAAATTGAAAACTATCCCTTCCAATTTTATAATTCCATATCTCGATATCGATATCTATAAAAGATAAAAGATAAAGAAGTACCTTTCTTCAATTAGTAAGGTGGTCATTTACTTTTTGTTTGCATGGTCATAGATATACTGGGCAACAGATCTATTACATATGGGCAATAGATCTATTGCATATGGACAATATATCTATTACATATACAGAATATGTACATGTGGTAAAATATGTGAAGACATATAGGTACATATAACTGAAGAAGAGAGGTCTAAAGTCTAAACAGCAAAGATACAACGTTAAGCACTTTAGGACTACTGGGGAGGGTCGACACTATCTCCGAGTGCAGCAGTGCAAACGGTAGTGACAACTCGCCAAGGCAATAATCGTAAAAAAGCAGTTTATTTTATTGTTACCGCGTCGCTTGGGTGCAGGGTATGAATATACGGAACGGCTATCCAATCGTTTTCCGTATTCGCTTTTTCCTGTGATTTCAGAAAACCGCAGATAACCCCTTTATGATAATCGCATCGGAAAATAATTATCATGCCCTAATACTTCCGGCTTCAACTTCAATATTTCAATAAATTATCATTATTCAAATAAAATTGTCTAAACTATGGTCCAAATTAAAACTGTTTAATTTAGATACAATAATAGTATTACTTATATATATCAATAATATTATTATTATATCAATAATAAATTGTAATAAGATATATTATACACCCAGCAAAAAAATGGAACTTTTGAACCCTTGTTCAAAAATTATGACATTAAAGGCAACACTTTGAGAGAGACTTGTATCGATTTTTAAATCTGGCTAAGTCGACCGCGAAACGACTTCTTGGCATCGCGAGAATCGAAATTTTATATGGAGATTGCGGATCTTCGCAGGAGTACTAAAGAGAGTTTAAGGGCCACTTAAAATGGCTGTCGTTTATTCGCAAGAGAGGCAAACGCCGTGTGGTTGGTATTATTATTATTATGGAGACGAGTTCTGGCATAAATAAAGCATAAATCACAGTGCGTCATAAATGTCCAAAACCTGCGAGACAGTTTGGATCTTACACGCTTAGCCACAGCCAATGGTGACTTCTTGGTGCTAAATTTTTCATACTTACAGGTATACATCTTCCGAAGATCGTTTATCAATCTTTAATTTGATCGCCGATTACATTGTAAAGAATCTAAAGCCAACGTATCCAAGATTATTAGCATCGTTTCAAGATCGTGAGGTATATATATACCAAATCTTTATAAATCCTTAGATCTTCGATCATTACAAGGAAATCTTTTCACTCACAATGAAGAATAAAATATAAAATAACTTGCAATTGATTCCAATTTTATGAAATTTATCAATTTCCAATTGATGAAATGCACGTAATTTTACTGATTAATCTGGCGATATTGATTTTAATTTAATTTATAAGAATTGATTAAATTAATGGAATCGCCACGGTGGATAATCGAGGCCTATTGAAGAGAAGTGTTTCGTGGTAAATAATCTGCAACTTATCATCGGGAGTAATTAACACGAACGGAACTACGGGACAGGACGAAAACGGCGATTGAGGAGAAGAAAGAGGCAACTGGCACCAGTGAATCGAGACTTTGGAGATGGAAAACAAAAACAATCCCGCGAGAATCCAATTAATCACGTGCGAAATAGAGCACCCTTCCGGCGTTTTATTAACCAATTAACGAGTTTTAGTCAGGAAATTTTCAGGCACGAAAATTAACAACGATAACGAAGTGATGGAAGACTTAAAAAACTAAAAATAAAATATATTCGAATAATTGCAGCATAATCAGCAGAGCATCGAATTAATTTTTTTGTTTCATGAAATAAGAAGGCGGACAGTTAGAATGACATTTCTAAAAAAAAGAATAGCAAAAAAAGTATTTCCATCATTCCAAGGAGCGAAATACTTATTTAATACTTCATCAGGTATTTAAAGTTCAATAAACTTGGATTAAATTATAGCTTAAAGTGGCAAGTTATCGATTTGCCGTGTTGTATCAATTTTATCGCCTTTTTATCACGTTATTTACGCAGCAGTTTAGTTTGATACAAAATCAGAAAATCGATTTCATAGTACTTTCACCTCAGTGAGCGGTACAGTGCGGTTTCTCGAAAAAATGCAAAAAAGGCTAGTTTTAGAGTGGATTGACTTATCATCTTGCATGGAACTCTTTTATAGTTATGGCTATTATGGCCCATTTCAAGATAATTGTGTTTAACACCGCGATTAACTTTATAGACATTTCACGATAATTTTGCATAATGATACTATAACTTTACTTGTAACGAGCGCAATACAATATTTGCTGTAGTTACGAACTGAATTTGTATTTTCCTATTCGAAAGTTATATACGAAGAGCATTAGACAGTATTTTGAAAAAATATATATTTTTTCACTGAGTTCGTTTCTTTTTTTAATTATATTAGCAGAACAACATGTGCGCTACGCGCACGATTATTTATTTACTTTCTTACAACTTCAAGTCATTAAAAAATCAATGAAGGTTTGTTGATTCAAAAGAAAATTATAGAAAATTTGTCAAATCCTTTAGAAATCCACGAGGAACTTTAAAATTCCTTAAAATTCTTTGAATTCCCTAAACTTCCTTAAAAATCTCTTAAAATTTCATAAAGTCCTTTTAAAATTCAACTTAATCTTTTAAATATTATACATATCTCTCTTAAAATATTTCAACGAATTTGAGCGATTTCTAAAATTGTGCCTGAAATTTTAAGGTATTGCAAAAGGTTTGTATGAATTTTAAGGGCTTTTCAGGAATTTTAAGAGAGGTTCTAGAATTTCGAGGAATTTTCAGATATTTTAACAGATTTATAAAAATTGCGAGGGATTTTATGGAATGTGATTTCTTTGCCACTTTAAGCTATAATTTAATCCAAGTGATTTTTACGAAATTCAAAAGATTTTTCGAATTTTAAAAAATATTTCGTGAAATTTTAAAGGAATTCATGGAACTTTAAAGGAATTTATGAAATTTTATAATATTAAAAAAATGTTAAGATATTTTAAGGAAATCTAAATGTTTTAAAATTTTGAGGGATTTTAAGAGGTTTCTAAGAATTTTAAAAGATTTCAACGAATTTAAGCAATTTCTACAATTTTCTATATTTTTATAAATTTTCGTGAAATTTTAAGGGATTTCAAAAGGTTTGTATGAATTTTAAAGGGTTTTTAGGAATTGTAAATGAGGTTCTGGAATTTCGAGGAATTTCAAGATATTTTAACAGATATCCTCTTAAAATCCTTTAAAATTCCATGAAAAGCTTTTAAATCCTTTAAAATTACTTTTAAAAATAAAAATTTTGTGAAATTCTTACAAGCTTTTTAAAATTCCACTAAATCTTTTAGAAATTATACATGTCTCTTGTAATCCCTTTAAATTCATAGAAACCTCTTTAAATCTTTTAAAATTACTGAAAATTCTTACAAGACTTCTAAAATCCTTTAAAATTCCACGAAAATATTTTTATAATTCCTTAAAACTTCTTGTAATTTTCTCAAAATCCTTTATAATGTAACGAAAAACTTTTAAAAATTCCCTAAAATTCCTTAGAAAATCTAAATTTCTTAAGATTTCAAAAATCTTTTTAAAATTCTTTAAAATTTCTTAAAATACGTAAAGATTTCATGAGCATTAAGTTCTGGAGAGCTTTTTACGAGTTTTAACTTGGATTTCACGACATTTATGATTTTAATTGTTTTTGTGGATTTTTAAGGAATTTCAAAAGGTTTTTTGGAGTTTTAAGAAATTTTAACGAATTTTAATATATCTCGAAGGTTTTCCTGCCATTTTTTTGCACTATTAGTTAGTTTTTCATCTTTCAACTTCAAGTCATTCAAAAATAAATCAGATTTGCAACAACAATGTATGCGAGATTTTCGAGACATTTCGTGACACCACTTTTTTAAGATAGGATAGTTTTAAAACACTTACATACAAAAAAATGCCATTCCACAGCTCGCTGCAATTCATCTGTAACATAAATTAAATTAGAATTAATTTCAGTACACAAAAATAAAAAAAGTTCATGTGATATGTAACATATGCCTTATAAGAATGATATAATTATATAACTGCCAAATTCCTTAAAATTCTTATAACAATCATCCACAAGAGAAAATTGCACCATATGTTTTATTTTCTAGGGATTCGATCTCTAATTAATTAATTGCGAATGGAAATAAATTTCAAGGGCATTACTGATTGAACCTTACTGATTGCTGATCAAAATCTTCATCAATAAATAAACAAAAATTAGTAGAGAAGGATCAAAGGAAGTTTGATGTTGCACTCTCGCGATTTAAGAACTAATATCAAACAATAAATCAACAAGAAGCTAAAATACAACTCAATTGCAGAATGGCATAATCGTAATAATGTTCGTAAAACGGATGCAGTAATTTCAGAATTGGTGTTACAATCATGATACTTTTGTGGTTTTCATTTCATACACGAAGTCCTGTGAGAAAACTCGCTGGCAAAGGATCGCGATCGCGCGAACGTGTTTCGCTGTGTTAATCATCGTCGTCACGAAGGTCCCTCGTATAATACATGTCGATTCAACAACATCAACATAACATCAAGAGATGAGTATACATCATACATAGGATGGATATACTTCTCAGTTTGGTTCGTTTTCGATGAACACGTTGCCGTGGGGAATCTCGTTCATCAGGAAAAGGTTTGTCGGATGATCAATTGGATATTGGCGATCGTTCTCGTCCCATTAGCCGTGAGACGCGGGATCGGATAATTAGCAAAGCATTCGCCCGATTCTACCTTCTTCTTCTCTTCTCCTTCCTTCCTGCGGAGTCCTTAATAATTGTAATTGGACACGGCTCGGCAGCTTCACCTACAGCGTAGTCTCGCTGCCCACTTTACAATACACTTTGTCCATCTGCCTTTTAAGGAGTGAAAAAATGAAAAAAGGGGGCGTGGCCAAGAGATCAAAGGAAGCCGCTCTCCACCCGTGCCGAAGGACCAAGAGAGGAGAGCTTGAGACTCGAGACACAGTCAGATACGCGGTGCACGCTGCACCTTCGAAGGTACATGTTTTAAGCCCGTGTGCGAATCTACAATGTCAGAACCTCGGTCAGAACTACAACATTAAAACATCTACAACATCAGAACATCTACAACATCAGAACTACTACATCAGAACTCAGATCTATAAGGATAACGTAATTTTGTCTTTTAGAATGATTTTAGAATGAATCTTCTGTCAGACGAAACTGATTTCACGAAGTTGAAAGAGAGTTCTTCATTAAGATGGAGGAAAATGCGTAATTCGCTTGGGAAGGGAAGTTTCCAAGGTGGGTCAAATCCGGGGTCAGGTATTTCTCTTGGGGCCGCAAGTTAGGGATCTTCCCTCCTTTATTTACCGAGCTACTGTTTGTTGAGCTGTCTTCTTGTCAAAATTCCTATAGACAGAAGCTGCTTATTTACATAAATTTAAAGTATCAGAGTACAATACAATTACTGGAAGAGGAAGGAACAATGGCTAACTTTGGCAACATCTTTTGCTAATATTAGCAAATTTTTTTCAACTTCGGGAAACCATCGACAATTTTCGATAATTTGGAATATTTCGGAAATGTAGAAACATGGAAATGTTTAGAGACTTGAAATTTTGATAAATGGACCATCAATGTTCCAATTAAAGTATATAGAAACAGGAGGAGAACTGTACATCTGCCATATGTTAACGAATGGCTATACGATGTGCTTATTAAAAAAATTGCAGAACAGGAAGAATGAATTTTTCCTTATTTGAACGAGAATGTATACTGATATCTTTTCAAAAGTTCCGTCTCGTTGACACAAGTTAGCATATGCATTTTGCCTCATGTAATCAATACGTTCTCATATAATTAGACACACGATCATATGTTATGTACAAGATTATAGACAAACATGCAATATATCGGATTTCCGCTATACTTAATTTTCTGTATGGATTTATTTGACGTGCTCTAATTATTGACCGTTCTTTGCATGCAATTGCAAGGTGTGCAAATTTTCCCCAGTTCAATTAGCTATTATTTCCCTCACATTCATCTTTACTCAAAAGCGAGCTCAAAAGTTGCTTGTTTTCAGTTGTTTTCTACCATTTTTGGTATTCTTTAATGATGATCTAAAAAATATTTCCTACATGATATTCAGCGATAGATTATTGTAATTATTTATCAAATTATAGATGATTAAATTAATATGTGATGACTCGTTATTCTTTATCGATTCAGCTTTTCAACCATAAGGTGTTCGAGAGAAAAAAAAAATATATAAAAATGAAGTATTTCTTAACAGTAGGTGGGTCTATAGTTAGCACCACCTTTTCTATTGCCCCATTTCATCATAACATAATATTTCCACGCCGTTTAATTTCCGGTTTCATAAGGGAAGACCACCCCTTTATAATCGTTCTGCTATGTTATTTCTTCCATTGTACAGACATGGGAGGTTCCACAGCATGAAGTTTATTATTCACCACATAGGGTTTCCAATCAATTACAATTACAATTACAGTTCTGCACTTTACAGTTTCACTCCTCTGCACGATTCGCAATAAGAAATAAGGGCTGAGCTAAATAGGCAAAAAACCACATACGGTTGAATTTCATATAATTGTTTGCATAACAAATGAAGTGCAATTAATTTTTGATATTTTAATAAACATGTTTATTAAAATATCAAAATAAACCAAAAACTGATAGTTTTCAAAAAAATTAATTCTATAATGTTCACTATTTTTGTACTCACAGTGCCTTTATATGCAACAAAGTGAAATTAAATTATTTCTTTCTTCCACACGAGTAACTTGAAGTTTCGCAATAATTTTGAAACTACCCCTATTGATCCCTTTTGCAGTGTTCCATTATTGATGAATATACCTATCAAATAACTTTATAATTGTGATAATAGAGAAAAGCGAGTTCAGGAAATTTCTATCTCATAAAAATTAAAGCAAAATATTACATTTGTGTAATAAAATTAAGAAAAACTAATATTTATTCTTTTCAATTAAAGAAGAATGATTAAATTGAAAAATAATTTCAATTTCTTGATTCAGACACTCCTTTTTTTAAATAGAGTAACGCGAACGGGATATAGATTTGTAAGTGCCATGCATTAGTAGAAATTCAACCCTTAAATTTAAAATTTCAGCGAATGGACGAACGAGCGCGCTAGGTGGCGTGTATAATAAAGCAATTTTCTCTCTAATTCTTTTCTGTTTCTTCGTATCCTTATTTTCTCACCCGACATCGAAAGTGCCTGCCGGTGGTCCAATAGATCGTCCCTTGTTCGCACCCTGCGTGTTTAGGTGTACGATGCACGTATACGCGAGTCTATATATATGTATAAGCATGATATAATGCAATATAGAGTATACCCCGTCAACCAAAACGCAAATATGCAGGTTCATTTTAGTTTTTGGGCCAGCTGTCTATTGCACACGCGAAGCACAACAGCAGGAAGGATGCTTTTCAAAGAATATCCCCTGTTATGCACCAATAGAATTTAAGTTTGCCACAACTCAAAAATGTCGAGTAAAACTATAATAATAAAGATTATATACTGAATAATAACAAGAAGACTGAATACTGAACTCAAAGAAATAATTGCTATATCCAAAAATTCTCAAGTCATGACTTATTTGAGGTTTTCCTCTACTTTGTATAATTTCTTCATCAAAAGCAGCGTATTATATCATATTAAGTAAAGTCTTTTCTGCGAAAGAATAAGGGAAGTTCTGAATGGAGTTCGATATTTTTATACCGAAGATAAATTGAGAAGATTATGGGAGATTATGGGGAGAAGATTAATTAATTAATTCAATCTGATTCCGATCAGATCCCCAAAATTTGTTGACGCGGATGAAAGTGAATTGCAGGTATTGTTTCTGCTTCTTTCTAGTTAGCAGAATATCATTATTTCATATATTATGAGCTTTACACAAGCATTGAGAAATTGATAACATTGCCCTGCATTTTCTATTGAGAAAGGCGGAGTTTTCGCAAAGCGTCTCGTTCGATTTCTTGAATATTTGATGTCTCACGTTGTCGGCCATCTTGCTTATAGCGTGTTATATGAAGTATGATATACAACTACTAGGGTCTAGGACTTTCAGTTTCTTTTTTTCATTACAAGTAGACTATCTTGCACCTGAAACATGTTACATGTATACAATACTGCCGTGCAAGATAAAAAGGCACTTATGTCTGCTCAGCCTTGAACGTAAAAAATCAGCGAAACCAATTTTGTATCGAAAGGTATTATGGAATTCATTATTTATAAACGTTTCAATGTCATTTATGTACATTAATGAATATCTTCAACATTCTGTAAACAAATTTACATTTTTCGTTATTTGCACTAACAAAATCATCTTTCTGAACTATATTGTCATATGGTTAGAGGAATAGAGGCGAAATACAACTTTTTAGTGACTTACGATTTTATCCTGCAGAGAATTACAAGTTTTAGTCTCAAAAAAATTATTATTTATTTATTACTCGTTTTATATGCCTTTCTCATCACTCGTACAAATAATGCTAGAGAATAAACTTCCCAGACACTCAAGAATGTTTGGACTTGATTCTCGTATCGTGACAAACCCCCATGAAATTTCAAGTGCAAATAGAATCCTGATTCATCGGAATTGAGGGCACGAAAATTACAGTTCTTAGGATAAATCGAAAGTTCGGGTTTTCGTGTAGACAGTTGAATTACCACGAAATTCACCAGCGATTAGCAAACTGAGATCGTTATATTTTGATGAAGATGAATTGCATCCAAACATTTCCAGAAAAACCTCTCATATTCAATTAAATCATACAAACAACCATTTTTCACTTTGCTTTTCTCTTTCTTATGTAAATCATCATACTTTTTATCTCCGCAAGAAAAAGTAGTCGAGTTGAAAACGTTTCGTTGATAAAATGATGATTCGTTCCTAAGTGGAACAAATCTTTATTCTTCGCTTAGAAACCTTATTTGAGAGGATAATCAAACTCTGTGATAGCCAGAATGAATCCCTCTGATCCTCTTATCCCTCTACGTTTGTAGAGACGTAGTCCCAAGTAATTAAAACGTTCCGCTACCGTATTATACGCTTACGGTGCTCGCCACGCGCGGTACTGAATCTTTATACAGAATCCACCTGCAGGTAGATGAACCTACGCAAGTTAGTGTGAATTCATGCGAGTCAATCTACGAAATACCGTAGCTTCGGCCAACTTGTATTACTTGTGCATCATTCTGAGAGTTGAATTCCCTATCCTTTCGAGTCTATATCTCGCGGCGCCCCCCGCGTGTTAATTATACGCTAGGCGCGCGAATAATATCATTTTAATGGCAGAAAGACGCGACTTGGGAGTGCAATTAATTCTTCAAAAAAGACTCGAGCGTCGTGTCGATTACATTCCGTCTTATTTTCTCCACTAACCATTTTCAGAATCGTTCCTTGTCTTTCACTGCGCGCACTTGAGCGAAGCACCACCGGCAATTCTATAGACGTAGATGGGCAATCGAGATTAGAAAATGTCATTAGAACGGCAACGGCTCATCGCTACCATGTTCCGGGCTCGTCTCATCAGCGCCTCGCGGTTTAAATTGTCGCTGACGTAGTGAATTTCATCTGTGCTACATTGAGCTGATACTCTGGGAAAACTTTTAGCTCTGGAATTGCTGTGCGACAACCTGCACAGAATTAGTGTTATGGAAATTTACCTTTAATTAAGTTCAAGAACATTATAAAATGCTCAAATTAACTCAGAAGTAATAATAAAAGCAGTTAAAAGTAATACGAAAAATCTGCGTTAATTTTTGGAATACATCTGTCCTAAGTCCTGGTATTTTATTATGAATTTCCGGTCTTTCGGTTTCCGTTCCAGTGAACACTCCATAAATACTTTCTAAAATACTTTTAACATACAAAGACACACACGAGAACATTATAATTTATAAAAATATTAATCAGATTAAAATTTAGGCTCGATATCTTTATCTGGATTATAAAATCATTCGCGTTCCTCTATAACCGGATCTGCCACATTCTTTGATCAGATAATAATAAGCTAGTCGACAAAACATATATCAAATGGTAGAGCAATAAACAAGACAAGATAAAAAAGGAATTATGGTGTATAAAAGTAGATGTTCGCACCTAGAAATTATAATAAACCCTTTTCCGACTGAACGCGGAAACAACGTAAAATTACAATCTCTGCTTACAAATTAATTAGCACGCTTGTGTTTGTGAGTAACGAAGCGCGTCAACATTCGTCTATCGCGCATTGCTGAATAATCTAATGTGAGATACGATCACGTCAGTATAATAGTTTTGGAATCGCGGCGTAACGTGAAATTAAGAATTACACAAGCAATTACCCTGCTCACTCGAAGCCGACGTATAGGCTATCATCTTCCAATTACTTTCCGCGTGATAAGTTCTTTCAAATATTTCTCCTTTCGCATGCCACGTGCACGCATCTATGTATCAGATACAATATCGCGTTTTATATTATGTATTGATCTGAAAGCAATCAATTTACTCTAGCAGACCTACATAATACCGACGTATGGTAGATGTGAGTCCAGAATGAAGAAGGTTTAATGTTATTGGAAAATTAGACACAAATTGAATGGTTTTAATGATTCGCGGTAATTATGGGGGAAAAATTTCTTGGGACAAGTGACTCTTTGTATTCTGCGAAGAAGTTAGAATTAAACAATTATGTTTGTAGATTAAACTTTATTTAGATGTCTAATTTTTGTTCTAATTAGTATATGTGATGCAGAATACAAAAATTTCGGTATAGGTATTCAATTACTCTAAAAATTGATTGGAACAAAAATAAATTGAGCCAAAACTATTGAATGTTGGTATATTTTTTTCCAGTAGGAAGAATATTTGTGAAATAAGTTCGTTATTGAGCAAAAATCTGCAAAATAACAAAATTAATTCTGTAAGTTTTTTATTATTCTAAAAAAATAGGCTTTTTTAATAAGCTTTATTCCGTAAAAGAAACTATATAAAAGGAATTCACTGAGTTAATCAAAGTCATAGTAAAAAGCAATATAAGTTCCGCATTTCCTAATTAATTAATTTCACAATATTTATTTCTGTGTTTTGGATCAATTGATGTTTAATGCGATTGAATACCAAGAGATTTTTACAGAAATTATACAATTATAAATCAATTGTAAACGCGAAAAAAGTTCTGGTTAATCTAGAGAAAATAATTGTATGTTTATTATTCTTATGCTTATTTTAATTCAGTTTTTCTGGTAAATGTATAAGAATTTATGATAAGAATAACCAGAATTTTTTTACTAGATATTTTTCTGGTTTAAAATTCGTTATTATAACTAGACTAGGACAAATTTACCCAATGTCCAAAATTTTAAGAGATTTCAAGTGACTAATGAATTTCTAGAGATTTTATACAAATATTTTAAGGGGTTTTATAGAAACTTGAAAGAGCTGCAGAAGATTTTGTGATTTTTAAAATCAGTTAATTTTCAATGAATACTGCGAAGAAATTTTAAATTATTGCAACTTATTTTAAAGAATTTTAAGGGATTTTTAAGAGGATTTAGAAGAGTTTAAAGATTTTCAAAATATTTCACAAGATTTCAAGATATTCTAACTCGTTTTAACGAATTTCAAAATATTCAAGAAATTCTATGATTTTAAGATATTTAGAAAGATGTTAAAGGATATTAAGATATTTTAATTAATATTGAACTGAAATTTCAGACGTTTTTTCTGACGAATTTTTTTATTTCCATTTTTTTGGTTTATAATGTTCAAAAAATAGAAACCAAGGTATAGAAATCGTTTTTTTAATTAATGATGCCATTTTAGAATTAAAAAAAAATATTACAGATAAAAGTTAAAACTCCAGTTAAGACTGAAAAACTGACACAAGAAACAATTTTTTAACAAAACAAAGGATTTTAAAATTATAAGTATGCAAAATAAATTAGAATTTTTAATCTTTGAATTATAAGAACTTGTCATTCATCTAATTTCAGGAACCTCAATAAGTTTCATAAAATTCCTTTGAATTTCATAAAATCTTTTAAAATTACTCAAAATCCCATGAAATATCATTAAATCGCTTAAAATATCTGAAAATCCAATGAAATGTAAAATTCCTTGAAATTCTTTAAATGTTCATTACACTACATACTTACAATAAAATTCCACAAAATATTATGAAATCCTTTAAAATTACTTAAAATGCCATGAAATCTAGTTAAATATTTCAAATTCCAGTAAAATCTCGCCAAATCGTTTAAAATTTTTTTAGATTCAATAAAATCGCACTAAATGATTTAAAAAATCCCTCAAAATTTCTAAAAATCACAATAAATTGCATACATTGAAAATAATCTGAAGATTATTTTCAAATTCGATAAATTGACAACAAAAAATCGTCCGAATAAAGAGACGTCTGAAACTTCAGTCCAATTTAATTGATTTAAAAAAAATTCAATAGTTTTTAAGATACTTAAAAAATTTTTTTAAGATTTTTAAAAAATTTCAAATGATTGACGATTTCTTTGATTTTATGGAATTTTCAGGATTACCAACTCTTGAATTTCGAGAGTCTTGAATTTTTGGTACAGGTAATCAATTAAACTAAGACTAGACTGAACTAAACACAATTAAATAAAAAAAAATGACTGTTAATCTATTTTTTTATTCTAAAATAGCGAAATTAGCTTATATTAACGCTTATTAGCGATAATTTTCCAAAAACCTACCACTACCGACAAGAAATAGAAGAAAAAACTATAGATTGTCCTAAATTTACAGTCATCCTATAAACGTGAGAAAAAACAGTCCCTTCTTAACATAACATTCCGAAATAACAATAAGAACATTAGAACACACGAAAAACTTCTTTATATATATAATATCAGTCATTAAATTTCCATAAACGACTGGAATTATTCCATTCATAAGCATGGGGACATAGCATGTTCAATTCTCGTCAAATATTCATAAGTCGAAATTAGTGGATGTCGATACCGTGAGGTCTTCATCATTATATCCTGTATACGCTTATATTGAATAAACAGGGGAGAAAACGAGAAGAAAGTGGTCTCATAGAGTGGGGGATTGAGAAAGACAAGGAAAGGGTTAAGACTGATCAGGTGAAGGGGTTGGAGAGGGGGTTTTCAAGTTACCCCCTCTTCAAGAAAGTCGAGGCGCTAGGCAGAACATCAAAGGGAACCGACTTCTCGTTCGCGAGGTGAAGAACCGGCCATCTCCGGGCCACACACGAATTGCTTTTATATACTTACTTTACGTTCTATACCATGAAAGTGTAATACCTTTTTGGCCTGGCGTGCCGGCAGAATGGGCTTTCTGCGGATTGGCTCGCAAGGTCGCTGGGAAAATCAGCAGCCTCATATATTGTCCAACCAGAACGGCATCACCTATTCCTTAATTATTCCAACTTGCAACGTATTCGCGTTTCTGTGTAAACTTTCTTGAGAACTAAAATACTTGAAGATATTCTTCTCTAAAGTTCATTAAATAAATATAGTAATATACTTTTGTCAACATCCTCAACATCATCTAAATTCAATTACCAGCTTAATTTATAAATCATTCCAGAAACTCGTTTCCATCGTCCCTGAAATATCGAACAAGCCATGATGATGAATTGCCTCAACTGCCTATTGCAAGGCAATCATGATTTTTTTCAGCAGTTAAAATTCGATCTGATTTGACACGACAAGCTGCTGCTGACAACAATGAAAATTTGGAATATCACTTTCATTGCAAAGAGGAGAGACTTTTCGTCATTGGGACAAATGGTATATCCTCTCAACCCTCGACAATATCAAGTCATCAACGTGTATTCTGTACATTGACGAGCCTGTCCGGATTGTATTGCAGCAAAGGGCGTGACAAATCTTCTTCTTCAGTTCCATTTTCGGGCTTACGAAGTTAGTTTACGTACCGCGCGGGCCAATCATTACACGAAGTGTGTGACAAATCGTAGCGGGCGCGCGCTATTCGAAATTGATGAAGCGCTTTTCGGTGATCGAAGGGCGATATGCCCTAGGGGAGAAGATAGTCTCTTACAGACCTACACAGATTCACTCGGTCACTGTGCCTTTCTGAAAGCCGAGAGTATACAGGCCTTTTTCATTCCAAGTGGTTAGTGAAACTGATTCAAGCTAAATGGACCTTAAATAGAGTTCCAATTGACTGCCACCGCAGCTTTCACACAATGAAAACGATCGCGGGCCACCCGAAAGAAGTCAGGTAGGGACCACCGGCCATTGCTTTGAAAAAGTCTTTTAAATTTTTATTAAATATGACTCTGACGAGGGCTAGACCACAATATCATTTTCGGCCTTTACAAAAGGAGGCTAGACACTTGAAAGTGTGAAAATCTGTTTGATATATTATTTTATTAGGGCCTTATGAAGGACAAAGTATTGGTACGTCTGTGTGCGGTACAAGTTTTTCTTTTGTTTTTGATTATTTCCTCTTCAAGTTTCTACAGTTCAACTTTTAACAAGAAATATAGTTTAGACAAAATTATCAGTGTAATAAAAATTTTGTATTCTTTTTTAATCTTACAAAATAATCATAATTTTATTTAATATTCTATTAAAAAAATAGCTTATTTTCTTTAATTAAAACATTTTCTAAAATTCTGTTTATTGTACTTAATTTAACAGTTTTTTTAAGATTCGTTAAAATTAAATAAAAAAATGTTTTAGATTATTTTCTAAAAATAATTATTTTACAGTAAAATACTTCATATTTATGTCAGAAATATCATCATAAATAATACTTATTAATTGCAATTTACAAAAATTAAAACCGTTGTTCTTGTTAAGAAAATATATTTAAGTATATTTTCCTTTATTTAATAACACAGTAATATTTTAATTTTGATCATTTACATCCAGAAAATTTGCAAGTAATATTTTTATTTCCAAGTGTTATAAAAAATTAGAAAAAAAACCTATCAATTTTTGAAAATCGCGATCGATTATTTTATCCGATTAATGGATTGAATCGATTCTTTTTTTTTTAAAGATCGTCCATCCTTAATGAATGATAAAAAGATGCGAAGTTTTAGGCAAATAGCAATATCTTGAATTATTCATTCTTAAAATATTTTCACAATTTCGAACTTCTCATGGAATGTTTCATATATAGAGCAGAATTCAGTTTAAAAATTGAATTCAACGAAAAAGATCTATATTTTTGAGATTGATCTATTTTGCCATTTTTGTAGCATAAAATTCATTCGCCTACGCAACCTGTCTTTAAATTCATGTCTATAGGATTTATAACAAAACCTAATGGAGACAACTCTAGCTCAGATGATTAGAGTGTGAACTATTTTCATATATTTTAATACGAGTATAGTTGCCTGTCATGGGTTCGAATCCCAATGCGAAGAAATTAAATAGAATTTTTCTTTCCGCTCCATGGATGTTTGACATATAAGTTTATGTCTATAAAAAGTTGTATAAAATTATTTGAACTACTCTCTTGTCCACTTAATAATTTCTTTTAATAAAAAATGAAAGAATAAATCACCAGAAAAAAAAAATATTATTACACATATTTAAAAGTTTTTTAAATTATGTAATTATTTTGATTAATAGGATTGATACATATTAGGAAATTTTCTTCGTTTTACAGTTTTGTAAAATTAAATTGTCATCCACCCAGAAAAAAAAGTTTCCTTGAATCAGATAAACATTTCTTTGGATCTATTTCAAAGAAATGTTTATTTGGTTCAAAGAAATTTTTTTCTGGGGGAATTAAATCAATAATTGCCTTTTTCGATAAAATAGTGGATTCAGAGGGGGTAAATTTCTAGAATGTTCTCTAAATTATCCTTTCCCGAAAAATTTACATTTCTTCAAATTTTTTTAAGACCCGAGAACAAGAATCAGGAGAATTCAAGATTGAAATTATCGAAGAAATAAATAATAAGCGGTGCAGGGTAGCTCACAGTAAATTGTGTGTATTCAGAGTTCTTGCAGGAAGCAGAATGACATTGCGTTACAAATGACGTAAGAACATAATGTGGGTTAATAAATTAGCATGATAATGCGCGGCTCGTACGAGCAGCTACCGGGATTGGTCCCATAGATGCATTTCATTAAGAAGTGTTCACATGTCAGTGAATACACATACACATGATACGTTATAGGCGTGCTCCGGCCCTTTTGTCAGAACCCGTCCTGAATTGGTTCGAGTCCCGGAAGAGGTCCCCCACTACCCTCGTCGTGTTTATTATTAAGCCTATTCAGTTGAAAAGATTTATGTAACTCCCCGATGACAAAATGTCTTGACTCTTGATCGACTCATCTCCCTACTCTCAGAGAAAATGATGAATGGCTAGTAATTATCAAGCAAAGTACACGACTGTAAATTTATTTCACTGTTACGCTGTAATTAATGCTTACAGGATTTTTTCAGCATGGACAAAATTAGGGGATGTAAATTTCAGTTTTAATGACTTGCAGTATAAACATTTTAATCTACAAGCAGACCGATAAAATAAGTCAGGAAAAAAGTAGATGATCAATTATTTCAAGATGTGAGCATATCTTTTTTTTTATATAAAATAATTGACTTTAATAAATAATTAACTTTAATAAATTCATATTATTACTGCATGTGATTTTTCATATTAAAATTGTACGTATTTAAATTGAGAGGAAATTGAAGAAGTGAGTCATTATTTCAAGAGTACTTATAACTTATATACATATATATTTAATGCAGTTACGCATAAATAAAATGGCAAAGGCTCATGTGATCGCTAATTAAATTTCACGAGAAAGTCGTCAATAATTTTTCAAGTCTTCACAACGATTGGATCTCTTTCTTTATTAAAAGGGATAAAACTCATAAATTGGTGATTGAGTTCGAAATTGTTAGTTCTTACGTCAGAGTGCCCGGCGCTAACTGGATTTTAATATGGCCCATCATCGACTACAAGCTTTAATTTTATTAACCCGCTCCTACATTAAAGTCTATTATCTGTTATTCGCGATCTGCAGTTATATATTTCAGAGTCGTGAACGTATTAAACTCGGCATGTGTAAGTGCATTTAAAAGATGTGAAGCTTTAGATGTGAAACATGTATGAGTAATTTTATCTTGCATACATATGTGCAATTTTACACACATAATGAGCTAAATTCGACGTCTTACACTTTATACTTATAGCGGCAGTTGTCTCTGAATCTGCAATTCATTTGTGCTACGGGGCGTGAATATCAATGATCAATTCCAATAATACAAAGGGTGGTCCACACTTCCATTGTTTTTCGCGTTATTGCTTGAGATTGCGAAAGATTTAACACGTTCTTCCTCCCATTATCGAGATTTTAGATATACCAAGGCATCCGGCAATTTTTTCATTTTATGGCTCTGTTTGTATAATGTTGCGTGCTCTATACCGTCATTATACCTTTTCAGGTTTATTTTTGTTTTAATTTTAAATTAAAAAATCATATCTTTATCTCATCTTCAGTTTTGCAGGTGCAAATAATAGGAACACCTAACTTAGGACACTTAATCAAATAGTAGGGAAGGCCGGGGCTATTCGGGACACCACGCTTTATACCAATTATTTTCATCGGAAATTCGAAATTGTTAATTGTAAGTTATCCACACCGTCCCGAATAGCCCCGGCCTCCCCTACAAAAAAGCGAAAAAATATGTTCCGAAATTCGGATCAGTGTTTGAAGTTAGGGGATTCTACGGTAACAATAACTCGGAATAAAGAAAACTATTAACAAAAATGATTGAGGTCCCTTGAGGCACCACGCCCCCAAATTTCTTTTGCATTAAGGATAGTCAAACTATTTCACCTTCATTATTAAGGATAGTCAAATGATTTCACCTTCAGATTATTCACACGATTCGAATAGGTGTGTGAAGTTCTTTTTCGCAAGATTCAGACTTCAACGGAGGGTAAAGACAGAAATAAGTGCGCTGACTCTTTCTAGTATCGCGAATCGATCGGATTCAGATAGGTAGACACAATTGGGCTTTGGGTAGTTACCTACCACTCGATTCTTGAAGGGGCTTAGAAATGGCGTTACTCTATTCCTACGAGGTATACGTATAGTAAAACCCACCACAGTATAATGGAGTACCATGACTAACAATTATAGAGTCTTCTGAAGTGGTCCACAATGAAAGCCATGATTTTCGACGATTGAAAATCGATCATCAAAAGGGACCTCGTGCGACAGTATACATAGTATAGTATATATGTATGGTCAGATTCAAAATAGCTGAAGATTCGACACGGGCAGACCATCGAATGGTCCCGGATTGGAAAAATATGGAATTGCGCGTCTCGAGCCCCCCGACGAGAATTCAGTGAGAATGCAACTTGATTGGCATATATTCTACCCTGTCAAACTTTCATCGACGACATCGAGATGTCACGCGTCATTTTTTTTACTTATACTCTTAACGGTATTAAAAAAATTGACCGCGAATCGAATCCTTGAGGGCTTAATCGAACGCTAGTTCCGTCAGCAGTTTTTCCATGAGAACTTGGACGATTCGCATCGTACATCGAACAGAGATCTAATTTTGAAAGAGGTTGTCTTTAATACAGCTGAGAAAAAAAATGTAGCAAAAAGTCGATTAGAGGTGCGAATGGATGTTTCTGATTAGGTATTAGTAGAGTCATTCTGACGACTGGTTGATGGTCAAACTTATGGTTTGAGCGAGCAAAAACTTTGGAAGAGTGGTAAGACTGGAGGATGTTTTCGGTTAAACAGTCACGTAAATTAGTATAGGATATTTTTAGGACTATAAACATTTTAAGTTTGATTTTAAAAGGTTTAGTTTCTATTGTTGTCATTATAGCGATTATTTCCTTTCATGATCATCAGGATTTTGTAAATACACATATATTAAAGAGTGAGCGTCGCTCGGATCGAAGTTGATTAACGAAGATGAGGTGGGGAAATTATCCCTCGAATTATCCTTAATAGGATTACAGGATGACGGATTGAAATCGAGGGGTGAATCTGTAGTCAAATATTTCACGGGGATGAGAAAGAAAAAAGGGGGCAAGCTTATTTATAGGATCAGTGTCTGAGATTCAGTAGCTGAAGACTATATTTGAATATATTATCACAAGCCTTGCAAACTACATATATAGACTCCATAAGATTGCATATATCTATATTATCTTTCTAAAAAATGATGATTTGGATGAAATTATATCTTATAGCTTTAATAAAATACCTATAAAGCCTACAACCCTCTTTTCTCCGTGAACTTAAAACCATCCAGGAAAATGTCATGCAATGACATTTTGATTCTTTTACATGCAAATTAGAGTTCTCACAACTCGGTTGCCATTTATTAAAATAGACTTTGTCACGCCCGTTTCTTTCTTCTGCATAATTAAGTTTCCAACTAGAGCAAGAATCAGGTAAAAGTAAGAGCTCTCTTTGAAAACTAAACTATAAGCTATATAGAAAACTTAAGAGAAAGATAAGGTGTTATAAAATAGTAAAGAATTTTGAAAAGATTCAAAAGGAAGATGTTATATATAATTTGTTCACCAGGAAGAGAATTTTGAATGAAACCTAAGGGTCGCGTGCCTAATAAGCAGATCGGGGCTGACACCTTTTGAGGCGTTAACAAAGCCAAGTCGTTTGTAAGATTGGAGCCGGTCATCGGTCGCATTGTCGGGCTGGTGGTGAAAAATTTCCGATGGAATCGTAAGTAGGTGGCTTTCTTCTGTCCGAGAAAGGGCAACAAAGGGAACCGCGTTGTCTCTATTTTCGGTCCTTATACACAGGAACGTTCGGATAACTAGAATTTAATGCGCGGACCGAGCGAAAATTATGGGCTTGGTCGCGCGGACGGTGCAGAACGCAGGCGTTTCAAAAATTCTCGGTAAATTACAGACAGTCACACCTTTCCGCTCGGTGGAATGGCCAGGCGCGAGATTTCCTGCTCCCACGGCTCTAATTAATTTCCAGGACCGCCAACGAAGCTCCCTTCGGTATGCTTTCCAAAAATCGGTAAATAAAGCCGTAAAGGGCTTTTCTTTCACAGATTCTGAATGACTCTTGCGAAAGCAACGCCCATTTTTTTTACTCAATTAAATCTGACAAACGACGAATCACTTCCACATTATTTTTTCACTATCCAAAGCCCATTAGGACCCGCCATTAGCCGATCGAAACTAATGCTACTTTATGATTCTACCAATAGATTTTACCTGAGTCAAGTGCTTTCACAAAATAGCTATTATATCTTGAAATCTGAGTGAGATGTTAAATATGCCGTCAAATTTTTTCAATGTTTTTTTTTTCTTTCAACAGATTTCATCATAAATTCGTGTCTGCTTGTGTTAAATAATTTTTTATTATTATTATTTAATATTATTTATAGACAGCTTTTAGTAACAGAGAAAGAAAGCTCGAATAAATGTTAATTTCTCTTATTAATTGTGTATTATACAATACAATCTCATCTCAATTAGAATTTAATTACACATCTTCTATTCAACAGTAAATTTATTATCCGTTGTGCTGCAAGAACTCATATAGAGTTCTGCAGGTATGATTATGCAGTAGTTTACTCAGCTGTTGTGGATCGCGAGAAGAATATATATGTATGTAAAATATACATTCATATGTTTCTGTACTGTATATATGCAAAGATTACCGCATTTCGTTAAAAACATTTTTTTAAATTTGAAGATTGTATAAGTTTCAGAGATGAATACATTTTCATACACAATGTTAGGAAGATGACATATTTTTACAGTTTGAAAAGAACCGGATGTTGCTACATACGACATGTGTCTTATTTTTAACACATGTTACGGCATTTAAAGGATTGTGTCATTTTCTTCATAAAAAGGATCACGTCAAGGACAAATCAATTATCAAGCAGATGTATTCTGGATTTTTTTTGCAAATTCCTATGTTTTCAGGAAAAATTAAAAGTGAAACTTATAGATCTTTAAATGTATAGGTATATTCTTTTGGAAAAACATTTTCTTAATGTTTTGGGACGAAAATTTCCCCAAGCTTTTCGAAATTTGCCCAATCACTTAATGGCAAAGAAAATTCCTAAAATGCTCTTGGGGATTACTCCACATTTTGTGATTGTGATTTTTTCCCAATATTTCCCAAAATTCGGAAAATGTCCTAAATATTCTTCAAAGGAAGTCAGATTCGCGAAGTTTGGAAATTCAGAACCTTTGAAACAATTTTAATTCTGTAATTTATATAGAAAATTACAAATTTTTTGGAACAATTCCCAATATTTGATTTAATTCATAAAGATTTAGGGAATATTTCCTCGTTTTTGCAATAAATTAACAAAAGATATAAGAACATTTCCTAAAAAATTGTAGGAATTGTTCAACTTCATAAATGGGAAATGTCCCTAAAATTTTAAGTAAATTTCGATAAGTTTTGGGTAAAATCCCTAAAATACTAGTGAAAAATTTCCCCAACAAAAATATTTCATATCCCTATATGAAATTGTAGGCCAAGATTAGAAAATTCTGATACCAATTGGGTCCAAATAGAGGAAAAAAAACACAGCCCGGTATACAATTGCAAAATAATATAAAAAATGTGCTCAAAAAATATATAGCTTCCGACTGACCACCTGGATTGGTCCATTATTACAAATATTCATCCACCGCTTCAAATACAGTGAACACTTCACTAAAATAAGAATCTTAACTCCAAACTGAAACCGCAACTTCAATTTTCGACCCAATAAACTGTTGATCCTCACAAAAGGGATAAGCTTGACAAGAAGATATAAAATCCTATTTATTTTCCCAACTTTATATCCACAAGACTGTTTCAAAAGTTATCACAAGGGACAAAGCCAGAAGCAATCTGAAGGTTGAAAAAAATGGCGATGAGAAAAGAGGAGTGGATAAAAGCGACCTTATTAAATCATAAACGTCAGACAAGTATGCGCGATAGCGTTGCGTCGGGTGCGACGAATTTTTGGCGGTGTGTGAGAAATGCGAAAAATCGCTTTGAATAAATCGTATGAGGCATTCTGATCCGTGGCCAGACGAGAGGCGGGAAATTGAATAACCAATCGGAGAGTCTGGTAGGAGTGGCCAGTGCGAGAAACTACTGTTCGAGTCTGCGGGGCACGTCGTTAGGTTGCATGTATGGGAAAGAGAAAGACAAGCAAGACACTTTACCCTTGCTGGAAAAGGATCGACTGATTCAGTGAAAACGGAAGAGAGAAAGAGCCAGGGTGAGAGAGTAGGGGGTGAGAGTAGGGTTGCGAGTTACATAAAGAGGGTAATGTGAAAGAAGAGTTCTACAGACATACATATTGCGTGACCTGTCCTGCGTTCTCGTCAATTAAGGATAAATACGTATATATCTATCTTGTCTAATATAGAAGATAGAAGACAAGAAACGTGATGGAATAGTCGATAAGACCTCGGATAAGACCGTAGACATGAATATCGGTCGACTATGCACACCGTACTTATCATTGTCATGCTTTTCGATTAATACCAAGCACTTCGATAAAAATAATTTAAAACTGAACTATCCTTTGATAATCCAGTTGATTGAGAAAAAATTTTTCGTAATTGGTGAAGTTTATCATCTTCTAGTGAAACTATGATATTAAAAAGCCGGACAAAATACTAAACCGAAAAACTAAGAAACCGAAAGATATGATGAGTTCTAAAGGATAGAATGCACCCTAATTTACTTTATGGCTGCAGAAACCTAGCTAGCTTTTGATCTGATCCTCTTCCGTTGAGAAAGGAGTAAACAAGGTCTGAAACGTTCACCACTGAAGAATTCGAAATTCGGAATAAGCAGAGGATCGAATCATTAACAGGTCAACGCACGAAATCATAAGTAGTCGATGTAGAAAAGAGTAGCCAGTTGATGCTGGTTTATTGGGGTCTATATCCTTGCGTTTTATCCTTTCAGTGGTCTTTTCTCTCCAGAAACCCACCTAAATGTCGGGGGATCATGCTAAACGATGTGAGATCAAAGGGGCCGACAAATTCAGTGGCGACCTATCATAATAATTTGGTTCGCTCGCGCCTCTTTGTATTAGGATAGAAAAGCCGACGTTCTGTGAAGAAAAAGGGTCGGTCGGCGGTGCTAAATTGAAGCTGAAAGGGCTCTAAAAAGGTTTTACTGATTTCGGTACCACGACGCAATCACGCAGGATCAGCGCCATATATCCGCTATATATGACATCGATGCGTCGGAAGATGATTTAAAGAATTCCACCGGCGGATTTCTTTCAAAGTTTCAGAGCAAGAACAATAAATGTCGGAAATATATAAGAAATCATCAGTATTAAGAAAATCATCAGTATTCAGTTGTCAAATTTAAAAGAGCAATTGTCAATTTGTTATTAAAACAAAGAATGGTTGAATGGTCGTTATTCCTAAACATCGTTTTCAAAAGAACATCAAAAGACAGTTGATATTCCTCAGAATTGAGCTTCCTTCCGTATTTGGTAATCAATAACATCCTCATCAAAACTCCAACTCCAAATATGAATTTTTTGACCAATTCATGCAAATATTCGCAGATAAATTCGCAGCGGAACATCATTAAAACTCTCAATGGAGATCTGAAACACATTGACCTGGATTCAACCGCAAATTAAATACTTGCAAGAACCAACCTTGGACTCATCAACAGGATACACTACCATTGTAAATATAAATTTAAAGGAAGACAAGCACATGTGCAGAGTACAACTCAGGAGCCGGAAGCCGATAAAGAAAAGGGGTCTAAAGAGTAAGGTCATCTTAAAGTGGAGCAGTCGGTTAAAATTTTCGGACACATGAAGTAGATAATGAAAACCCAACATAATGAAAACCAACAACCCAACTCGTATCAGATCCACAGCTCTCTGCTAGTTTAAAATCCAATTAGAACTTGAAGATGTACATCCAATTCAGCCTTTGGTATTTTCCTAGGTATGAGAATAATTTCCAAGCAAGGTAATTCGTGGCTGAAGGACTCTCGGAAAATGGCATCTGCTGCCAATACAAGCACGTGCATCGTTAATGATTTTCGAAATCGCCACTGATACAGGGTTTGAATCGCGGTAGCCCTCGTTAGTGTCGTGGTGCGGGAGCTGGTGATTCGCACACACGTGTCACAGGTTATACGATGGGAAACCTACACAGAGTTGTTCACCAGTACACGAGCAAGGGGTACGGACCTGTAGGACGTTAAGTACGTCTCGTAAAAATTCCATCGAGCCAGCGTCATTTTGCCGAGGGGCTGCCGGTACCAGGGATTGGTAGGCTGGCCTGCGCTAGCGACCGCCCACCTGGGGAACTAGAACGCCTCCTGGGAGCAGGGAGCTTTGATCTGTGCCGTCAACGTCACAGCCGAGGCCGTGGCTGAGGACTCCCTCCCACACCGAGGCGGGAAGGAGCAACTGGAAGCAGGATCGCTTCAAACCACTTCGAGTCACTGGTCCGAACTGACTGCGTGCCGCTTTACGGATACCCGGGTGATTCTCGGCACGATTCGGTGTTCTCGCCGAGTCCGACGCGTTTGTGTATAGTACGCGAATAGGCCTAGAAATTGTATGCAAGATAACCCAAAACACGGGTTTTAAAGCAGCATATAACAATATAGTTTGTTGGTCATGTTGGTAATGTTGTCAAAGTAGTGTTGACAGCAGGTGAAGTGATAGAGACAAAGAGAGTTTCACAACAAACGGGAAGAAGAGAGAAGTGGCATCATAACTGAAAAGACACCCTGGTACAAGTGCAGTTACTGTGTTTGCTGTGTTTGTGATGATCTTGTGAACTGGCAAGTGAGGGTTGATGGGGGGTTTATGTATCTAATGATGGTCTATTGATCTAATGATGGTTTATTGATCTAATGATGGTTTATTGACCTAATGATGGTTTATTGATCAAATGATCAAGCGACAATAACTTAGAAAGTGTGCTGTGCGACGATGTTATGTGAGAGTTTCTAGATGGGACGTCAAGAAAGATTTAGGCAGGTACCGATCGGCTCGAGTACCTAACCCTCGAGGACTTGGTGCGATTATGTGTACGACGGAGATGACGGAATCGTTCACGATGTCGCCTTCGACAGCGTCTTCTAGTGGAACGACTATTGGGTGTCTGGGGTCTCCGAATCACCGAAGAGCGTCTTCGAGAAATTCGCCCAGCAGAGCTGAGGTGCAAGATGATGATGATGAGATTTCGGTGGGATGTCCGAGTCCTCTTCCGTTGGTGGTGGTGACACCAAATGAGGAAGAGGAGAGATTGAGTTCGTCAAGAGAGGAATTTAGTGAGAGACTGAGTCCGAGGAGTTACCAGGACACTCTGGACGAGGAGGATAGGTATTCGAGAGACGAGGACCACTACAGGATTAGTAGGGATCGCAGGATCTCGGGGTCCAGGATCTTGGGGAGTGATGTCACTTCCTTGAGGGACATTGATGAGGAGAACGAGGACGATGGAAGGAAACGCAACGGGAACGGAACTACGGGTGGTGCTGATGATTACTTTAAGCCTCTGAAACGACTGAAAATGGTACCGATTCAACAATCGGACGAGGAGGATGAACGAGAGAGGGAGCAGCGGGAGGCGAATGAACGAGGGGTGAAGTCCTTCAGCATCCTTGATATTCTTTCTCATAGACCAAAGGCGAAGATTGTGAGACCATGGGACACGGCGGAATCGAATTTAAATCATCACCGACATCATCACCAATCGCATCATCATCACCATCATCACCCGGCTCATTCTGGTCCCAGGGATCTATCCCTGATGGGCATGTCATTATCCTCTATTTCGGGATCTATTAGCGAACCACCTCTAAGTAGTTCATCGTCCTCAGGAAGGAGTTCTGTTTCCGATTCTGGAAGTCCAGATCCTTTGGTCCATCATCATCATCATCATCATCATAGTATTCATCATGGGATGCATCCCGGACTGCATCATCCGGCGATGCAGCAGCAATTCAAGAGGAAGGCGTCGCAACAACATAGTTCACAAAGCGGACAGAATGGGAAAAGACAACCTGGACAAGGAAGTCCACTCGACGCTCTCTTTCAGATGACGAGCAAGACCTTCGATGCTGGCGAACACAGTCAAGGTTGGTCTCTTTTTCGATTGATATTTCAGTAGATAGAGTTTTGTATCGGGCGAATTTAGAAGACGTTTATCTGGTTCAAATAATATTGCAATGCTGTATTCACGTTGTAATACAGAATGAAAATAATTTTCACCTTTATTAATAAATGTCTTGCGGTTCCCTTCTCAGTTCCCTTGAAGAGGAATTTATAAGCTTGAAAAGTAGCTACACAAAAAGGAATTAAATTAACGAATTAAATCCACTAATAATCTTGAATTACATCGGCGATGCTAACATTTCTTGCAGTCTATTCTTTCTTTGTACTTCTTTTTCGGCTTGTTTATATCACGTTTATATCTCTTTTAATCACGGAGTTTGTGTCTGTCCTTCAAGTTTTTTTAATCCTCCGGTATCCTTTCCGGGATCCTTATTCACCTTGCCTTTACATATTTTTTCACGTTTATTTTTTACTTCTCTGTACAAAAGTCCTCAATATATTTAATTTCAAAGCTTTTCAATAAAATAATTACGAACATTTTTTTTCTACATTAACAATTACTAATAGGCGCTACAAGCCAAAATTTAATTGCGAAAAGGAATCATTCATTAAAAATAGTTGCAAACTTACTTGCTCGCTTGGTATTTTCTCACCTCAAGAATTCATTTTTTAAATGCAAATACGCATAGATTGAATCAGCTAAGCACACAATAAATCACAGGTTCTCTACAATTTAGTGATAATTTCTCGTTATTATAAAAATCACTGGTAATACGTGATGAAAATCTCTTTTGCAAACACTACGTCGGGAAATCCTGATTAATAGCCAATGATGCGAATAGTTGTCAATGACTCGACTTCCCTATCATCGTCTCAGTCGCGAACAGTCGATCATTAGAGAGAAGGGACTTGTTTCTCTGAACGTAACTGACTGTTACATGGATATTTGCATTTCGTCTTACGAGCCGATTCATAATTAGATGACTGTAACTCTTTTTCACGAGCGATGGATCTATTATTATCTTATCAGGCAGTCAGTAATGAGAGTCGTTTCTCGACCTGGATAATTAGAGGCATGGAGGGTAGATTCGAGATGCAATTGCATTTGTGTTGCAGTTAATCAGAATCAAACGAGATATCGGTTAAAATTTTACGTTAAGCGAAAAGCGCCAACATTGATAAAATTCAACTGAAAAGGCTTCGTGACCAATTCTAATCTAGTGGCATTTACTACATTGCTAAAATGCAAGAAGACATTTCTACGATTAGATACGTCTAGATAATATTATTCTGTTTATTGCTTCAGCAAGTTATCATATGTTTCATCGAGATGTGAGGAATAAAAGACTTATGAATATTAACCGCGTAAATGAATCAATCACTCATTATAACAAGACGGGATGTGTCATAACAAGATGATAATTGATCATTAGCATTATTCATGCAACACTCGTGTATCGCAATTATTTTTTCATGAGAAAGATCCATTACTTGATGCATTTATCTAAATTACTTTGCACGATCGGTAGATCAAATTAATTTGTTTTGTATATTTCAGATTTCAGACATTTTTGTTGATAATTTATGTTTTTGCATAATTTTCAGAATTTTAACGCTGCTTTGTATCTAATTTTCAATATGCTGTGTGTTTCACAATAGAATCATTATGTAAATGAAGTGTAACTAAAATACGAGTTTGAACGAATGATAAAGGAAAGTATAGGTGCTTTTGTATTTTAGAAAACGATTTACTAAATTTCTTTCCGCTTTCTGTTAATAATTGGGCACTAATTTTTAAATCAAGACATTAAATGCATATTTTGTTGGAATTCTTCGGTTTTTATGTTGCGTGAGTTAATTACAGTTTTTGTATTCTGTAGCTAATAAACTAAGACTGGTTTTCGTTTTACGTAGAATTAATAAACAAATTATATTTGAGGTGTTATTTTCTTTTTAAAATTTCTGTCAAATTTAGTTAGATATTTAATAAAGAATAATTTAATAATTTAATGGAAATTGATAAATCGTTTTAATGCACAAAACTTCTATGTATTTTGCGATAAAATAGAAACATAAATAGATTTCTTTTATTTCCTTATTGTTTTAGAGTTATCTATTTACGTTTAAAATTCATTGTACCCCGAAATACTTCTTTAAAATTTAATAGCGAACAGAAAATTTAATGTTTCGTAAAAATATATGCTACTGCTAAAAGTTTTAGTGCGTAAACAGTTATTTAAAAATATTTACGACAAAAATTTCGAAGGATAAAGCTATAAAGTTAAAGCTATCTTAGCTATAAACTTAAAAGAATAAATAAATATTTAATGTATTCAAATTGTGTGTTTAATGATAATAACTACAATGAAATAAAGGCCAAGAAAATATGTTAAGGATACGCGATTTCTAAAAAATATTTAAAGCTTTTTATTGAGTAAAAGATTCCCTTATATAGAAATTTTAATTTTAAGTAATCCACGAGTATAATTATAGATATTTTGCAACTCTCAATAACATATAAGACCTAAAACAATAAACAAAATCTACATTTATACATATTATTTAAAAAGTTTTAGTGCAAATCACAAAAGTGTTTTTAAATTTTTACGACCGTCTTTCCAAACTGTCGGTTATAAAAATATAAATAGAATTAATCTTTAAAAAATGAAAAATAAATTTTAAGGTCTTTTTCTTGACAGGTAGAACATTTTTAAGAGTATTTTCAAATGTGATCCAATTAAGTATATACCCGAGTACCTGGATTTTATTTCATGGCCCCCAAATAAAATTACGACTTCTGACAAAACTTCGGTTTCTTTAAAAGTTTAAGTAGGCCTCATCTATCTACAAAGTGAACGGTCCATAAACAGTTTCTCGCAACACAGGGTCGCCCTTCGTAAATTGAATTTGCCATCATTGCCGGGATCAAATATCTGCGAAATCCGTAATGATCGTCATAAACTTAAAAATCTTTATGGAAAGTATATGAGAGGGGGAAATACTGGTGTTGAACTGCCTAAACAAATAAACTTAAACTAAACGAAAATTCCGAGCGCTTTTCCCCTCAGGCATTACGATCGTAAGTTTGCATTCTCTCTTCCGAAGAAGCAGAGATTCTGTTTCTGCTGCCTTGAAAACGAAAAAAAAAAAAAGAAAAACATACCTAAATGGTAGGCCCTCTTATCTCAGCAATTCTCTCCAATTGTAGGTCCGTTTTACGTAATATTAGGGCTTCAGGTTTACTCTCGTGATTATCCATTGTTTACAATCCGGACAAGTAAATCGGTTACGGTTTACAACACTTTCCTGATCCTTGGTCAACATCCTAAGCTCCTTCAGTTCTCTAAACAGAAAAATGAAATTTCAGTCCAGTCAAATATTTTCCTAACACAGGTTTTGGTTTATCTATTATTCGATTTAATTTCTCTAACTAACATTTAATTTACACTAATTTGTATTTATTATAATAATTTGTATACAATATAACTTAATTAGATTTCATTCGTAAATTGGGACATATAAAGATAATTATGGAATGAGAATATATAGAATATATAAAAATATATCTAGAAAGCATTTTCATTGAACTAGCGAGTGCTGTTCTAAATTTCTGTTATATTAACACATAATTTGGGATCACGATAAATCTTAATCAGTGTCTCAAGTAAAAACGAACGAGACATTCTCAAGGTGGCGTCGAAATCGAGTGCGACTGTTAGTTATCTCTCGTGTTCCGTTTCTCGAAGTATTTATATTTGTCGGTTTGTATATGAGAATGTTGGAGGGAGAGAGAAGGAATACAAGAAAAGCCATACGTGACAGGAGCAGGACACGTAAATAAGAATGCAAGTGTAGGTACGTGTATGCACAAGAGTACATAATTTTAGGCCTACCTATATGCGAATAATTTATTATGCTCGACTCAGTCCGAACATATGCATCATTTGCATATAGCGTGATACACAAACGCGGACAGTCGACTTCCGACGGCGAAGGGAATTCGTGAAAAGTCTTAAAAAAGGAAATTTTCGGTCATTTCATTATTCATTATGCATCGATATTCGCCAGTTCCTTACCTCTTATTGAAAAATAAATATAAAGAAGAGAAGAAGAGTTTCTTTTCTAGAGAAAGAATTTTTACAAATTCAGGAAAGATTATTAGTTCCATAATTGGTCTTAAATGCAATATTTAATGGTTTTGAATCAGTAACGAATACTGAATTAACTGAATACGACTTTCAGAATTTCGCAAAACTTCAAAGGGATAAAGAAATTGAAATCTTTCTTCTGATTGAAAGACTGCTTTTCCCATGATCAGGATGAGTTACAAAGTTACGTCATTGTATAATATAAGTAAAGTCGTTTTGGGCACTGGGAATAGCATCGCATCAAAGTGGTTGCAATATTATTTGATACGTGTTCAATTACGATTCAGAGGTAGGGAATTCAAATCAGATTACTTGTATTGCGATTCGCCAATACTTATACCTATAGATCGATGGCTATAGATATAGATATGAGGTATGAACCCCATAGCCTGGGTTATGGTAGATCGGTAGATGCACATCTCATCTCAAAGGACTTGGTAAAGCCTTCTGCACGGTAGCCTCACGTTTCCGCAATTTACTTCTGATTATTACGCCCTCTATACTTATGCGGCATTCTTATCCTTCCGCGGTACCTTTTCAAATCGACTTATTCTCTCTCGAATCCTTTCTCTCTCTCTCAGGTCTTTCTCAGAAGCGACTTATCGAAGTATCATTCAAAATTGATCGAATCATTTATTCTCTAGATTTAAAATATTTTAAATAAATCTAGCAAACGATATTAAAGCAATTTTATCATTTGATATTTCAAATTAAATATCAAATATCAAATAAAAAATATCCGGAGGTTTGAACTCATTTATATAAGAAGCCGTTTCCTGATTTTGAAAATTTCACTGTGAATGGAAAATATGCTCATTGTCAGTAGAGGCTACGAGCATTGTGTTTTGCTAATGCGAAACACGTTGGCAGAAATTGTCATTCTATTCTTGCGTCTTGACCTTCGCTTGCATAATCCTGAGAGCAATAATTCTCTTTAAACTCGGCGAGCGCAACAAATTGCCCAACTGTCTTGGGGTTCGTGGGCCTTAGCCTCTCAGCTTAGAACTTAGATACACAGACTATGTCTACTGTAGACTCTCGTGGAATAAAGATAACACCAGAAGCGATACGAGTTTCGAAACCATCCAGATTTCCGGGCTAGAAATGAGGGGCTGATCGGTCCCAGGTCAAGTTGTTGTGACAGTTTGCCGAACAAACAAAATACCACCCGCCCTCTCTTGACTCTTGGGACTTTTTACTCCCGTCAGACTGGCACCCGCTATTAAGTAGGCCCATTCACTTTCCAAACGAGCCCTGCTTTTCGCAGACACATTTCGTTTTTTTCCTACTTTAAATGAGGTAATAAAAATTTTCTTGAGTGGCTTGTGAAAGGAATTGTTTGGAACCCACACATGGAAAAAGGCGCTAATATGTATTGCAAAAGTGTTGATGTTTAAGAGAGAAAGCGTTTTAATTTGTTTAGTTTTTTTATACTCGTTCAACTCTTTCTCATTAAATATTATTTGTTTATTAGAAAAATATCTCCGGTTCTTCCCGGACAAGTTTGTCAATTTTCCCGATCAACTAAAAAACAAAGTTATATTTACTGCAAAACGCAAAGATTTATTTTAATTTATGCCGATGTCTAGTCTGAAGAACTTTTTTTTATTTTTTTTTTTACATCTATTGGATTAAGAATATCAAAAGATTTCCCAAAAGCATTTTAATTTTATTTATTATAAGCAGAAATTTACCCGGCGTTTTCTGAGAATTGAAGAGATTTCAAATGACTTTAAGGAATTTTAAGGGATTTCATAGAGACTTTAACTGAATTTAGGGAATTTTATTTGATTTTAAGGAACTTGAAATAAGGAAGTTCAAAAAAGAGTTCAAAATAGTTTAAGTTATTTCAAGAGATTTCGTAAGATTTCAAGAAAGTTTAAGGATTTTCAGTAGATTTCAAGCTCTATTTCAAGACATTTTAAGTGAATTAAAAAAATTTTCAAGAAATTGATTATAACCTGGAGGAAATGAAATGAAATCACTTAAAATCTCTTGAAATTCTCTAAAATGTTTTAAATCTTCTGTAAATGTCTGAAAATATTTTAAAATATTGCAAGATCCCTTGGAGTTTATTAAAATCTCTTAAAATATCTTGAAATCTCTATTGAAATTCCTTAAAATTCGTTAAAAATCAATTCTAAATTATATAACTGTTTTCAAAATCTCTTCTAATCCCTAAAATCAATCAAAATCTTTTAGCATCCCTTGAAACATTTTTAAATCCTTTAAAGTCTTTTCATTTCTTGAAATTTATTAAAGTTACTTAACATCTTTTGCAATCCTTTAAAATCCCTTCAAAATTCTTCAAAATTCTACAAAATCTAATAAAATCCCGGACAACTTTGCAACGTGTACACCGATTAAATTTATATTGATAAATAAATCAAAATTTTGGGATTTGAGAACATTGGTAATTGTTTTTGATATTTTTATTCCAATAAATGTAAAAAAAAGTCTCTAGATTAATCTGAAACTTCAATCCAATTCCTATATTATATAGAATTAATAAAAGAATATCTAAACTTGTACTTTACGATGTTCAGAAATAAATTCCCGGTCTTTTATTTAAATTCCCGATTTTTATTTAAATGCTCTCCTATATCAAACTCTATCAGTCCCGAGCTGAAAATAAATTTAAGAGGGTTGTCACATGATTTAAATAATTCCTCGTCTGGTTTAGTTTCAGTTTATCTAATTCCTCAATAATTCTTTCAGCATCCTATATATTGCAGTAGCTTAAATATTTAGTCATCGCCTCTTTGTTCAAATCATTTGATTATATTGAAAGAAAATCGTGAGGCGCTCTGGGAGCTAAATAAGCCTGGGAGCATTAGAATTATCGTCCTCTTCTCGTCCCCTTCGATTAGGAGGTTCCATGATTCGATATTTGTCTCTTTGGATGCATCGACTCTCCGTGGTAAGCCCGTTAAAATTAGCAAAGGAGATTTATTCTAGAGAATCGGCGGATGCTCGCCTCCTATTGCGGGGAATAATTCTCAATTAGCTGTAAATCGCGAGCCGCTAAGTTGTATTTATGTCGGGTAACACCAGCCCCGGGATTTATATTGGACCGAGAGTCGGAGATTTATGTTACCGATCCGTCTCAGTTTGTCGGGATCCCAGGGTCTCCGCATCCAATCATTTGCGATTCCCTAGCTCTGAACGGCAACGATAGCTCCCTTGTGACGTGACAGGAGCTGAGAAGGCTGACTTCTGGGCATGGTTGTCAAGTCGACAGGAATCGAGGTGTAGTTGGTTACCCCCGTCGACAAATAGAGAACTTTGAGCAAGATCGTTTAAAGAATTGGTCTCTTGTGACACGTGCACGATTTCGATTAATCTCCTCTTGAAGGACATCTTAAATTTATTTTCTAACGTGACGTTAACCCCGGGATAAAATATCCTTCATCGGAAAAACAGTTTCTTCTAGTGGTATTGTTTTAACTTAGAAAAATAAGGATCTAGCAATAATAAACAATAATATTTAACGCACTTTTTGGTCCTATTGGACTTTTCTGAACATAAATAGATTTTTATAAAATTCTCCTCAAACGATCCTAGAACATATAAGTTTATATTAGAATACAGTGAAATTTTTATAACAGTGAAGGATCATCCAGAAAATATGTGATACTTATTATTACATTTATTGTCAGTATATTATTTCTAAATATTAAGGGGTGCAAAAATAGCTAAAAAAAAAAGGATCACGTATTTTGTGAATTTTCATTTGCATTTTAAGACACATTTAATTATATTGCACAAGAAATATAATAATTTAATGGGAAAAATCAGCAACAGTGACGTGGATAAAAGCTATCAAGATCCATTCATTCGAAAATAAATGACTCTTTATAGAAGTTCCCCTCTTCATGTTTGGGGCTCTTCGGCATATAGCCTCTTCTTTCTTCTAGCAATTGCCACCTACGAATTAGATTTGCGCTCGAGTTCTATCAATCCCGTATATAAAATATTCCCCAGATTTTCAACTCGAGCACATCGCGAAATGAAAAGGATAATTGGTAAACCGATTATACCAAAAATCATAAGAAAAAATATCTTTTTGGAAATTCAAAGATATTAAGTCTCAATGCTACCTACCTACAGTGATCATAAAGATCCATGCCAGAATAAATTACCTAACCTATACCTAGCTATATTTAAAAATGCAAAACAGATTCGTACCAACACAATCACTCCTCGGTTCTCAATTGCACCATCCCGGTGCGAAGAAACCTAATCTAGGGATACATCCCGGGATGTATCCTGCACCTGAGCTTAGAAGCCACGTTAGGGCATTTTTCACACCCATACAAAATAAAATTAAAAAAAAAACCTGAAATCGTACACCGTTTTTAAAAATTTTTAAATACTAAATCAATTTTAGTCTTACAGGGTGTCTAGCGATTTTCTATATGTATAACAACATTTATAATCATTTACCGAGTTTTCAGGACTAAAAAATTGAATATTTCGACGCTGAACAATTTTCGACTTAAAATATTCTAAATTAGATTTCTTTAAAATACAATTACAAAAAGTAAACATTTTTTTAGTATTTGAAATATAAATATATACTCAAATCTAAATTTCCATTTCATTCTTCTAATGAATTGGAAAAAATCCGTTCCCCTTTCATTTTACTAATGAAACGGGGAATAAGGATCAGATTGAGTGATATTTTGATATTTTAAATATTAAATTAATAAATAAAGGAATTCATAACAATAAATTGTTTAGTTACAATAAATTTATCTAAGTAATACAAGTTAATTTGATTTTCCAATATAATATATGAATTATGAAGGGTTGGCAGTAAAAAGGGAAACTTCTTTAATCTCGACAATTTTTGAATTTGAATAAAACAATTCATATTAAATAAATTGTTCAGCTATTGAGGCTTTCAATTTATAACAATTAAAATTATTTAAATGTTAAATAATTTGTAGTGAGTTTTTGCAAAAATTAATTAAAATCTGAAAATTTCTCTTTGTTATTTGTTCTTCAAGAATGAACTATTGAAAAATAAAACTATTGTTCTATTTTTCATGTTCTTGTGAAAAATTTAAGAAGATTTGTTCTATAAAAAAAATTTACTCTTTAAATTCTTCACTGCAATAAAACGGTGTACGAAAAATTGATTAATAATTACACAGATATCCTAATAAAAAATATGAAATACAAAAATGAATCTTCCGGTTTTCTGTGCATAGAAGAAGAAATTAACTACCATTAAAAAAAGAACATGTTCAGCTTTCTTCCATACACAGTTTTCCCGTTTCTTTCTTGGATTGAAAAACAAGTTAAATAAACTGCTTTAAATAAATTAAATTAAATTAATTAATTTAAATTTAATGAATCCTCAAATTAATTAAATCAAGATTAATTTAAATCAGAAAAGGATCTATTTTCTCGCGAACCAAGAAAGAACGATTCCTGAGCTAGAAAAAATACAAAAATGGTGAATATCCACTTTCTAATTAAACAATGAAGTTTAATTAGCTGTCACCGTGCGATTTTTAAAATAGAAATACAACCTGTTTCCGTGTCAGTTCGGACCTTTCATCCCTGGCATGATTGAAAACAAGAGGGATTCAAAAATTGGCCTTTAAAACTGTCCCACGTCGTAACGATGGCAGCATGTCTCCACTTTGTAATGATGGCAGCATGTCTCCACGCCAAAGATTCCTTCCTTTCTATCCTGATCCTCTTGTCATTAGAATGCATCAGATCTGAAAAATTGAAAACTATTAATAAACTGCTAAAAAAAGTATTTCGAGATTGAGTATAAACATTTTTTAAATGAGAACCGGTCGCAATGAAATATATATGAGATATGAATGATTTACAGCTTCCATTTTTATTTTATAATCATGTACAAAATGATCCATATTATTCGCAGAATTTAAGCTGATCGTTATCCCTCGTTTCTTGAGGATCTTTTCGTGCACACCACCAATCATCTTTCCCTGACAAAACATTTCCGATTGGCGGCTCATCCGGGAGTCTGAATATCTTTCTTAAAATCTGCACGAGATTGCGGTAAGCGGTCGAAGTAAAAAAGCTCGATCGCAAAGTCGGAACTTGTGATCATGAGGAAAAGAAAATTGAATGTCAGCGGATTTTTATGATTCCTTGACCGAGTGCCGATAGCGTGCAGTGATCTTACGAATCGCCGAGGCTGAAATTGGTTTTCGCGTGTCACGTATTTTCGACGGTAGCCCAGCAGTCATACAAAAGTGGCCAGAGTGGCTTCTTTCTCTCTGGTCTATATACAATATATATACAATACAATATACACCCCTGGCATCAGAGGCTGCGGCACATAATATAAGAGATACCGCAAAGCCGGACGAAGCGCGATACATCCATAAGGCTTGGTTACCAATGTGCGTATAAGAAGAGGCCTGGCAATAGAGCCATAAACCTTTACAGCTCAGTTCAGCCATTGTTTCGTTCGAATTCGAAACTTCCGTTTGAAAAGCGACGAGTCGTGGCTTCAGCCAAGACCGCGATCATGGCTTCCGTCTAGACATATATCGTAAACTCTCCAGAAACTCAAGAGGGTCTACAATTTTCTTATCCTTCTCTTAAAACTTCAAACCGCCCATTTTCCTCTGTATAAATTGTCCTGTCTAGTTGCACCACCTATGGAATCTCGATTCTTCTACTGAATTTGCATATTTTCCTTTATTGCAACCTGTAAAACCGCCATTGCAGAACCTGAAGAACCTCCATGTTTTGTTCCCCATAAAAACATTCAGAGGAAGCTCAAGCAACGAGAATATGAAGCTTTTAAAATAAAACTAGAAAATCTAGATGTCAAAAATTGAAGAACATAAATATTTTGCTTCGCCAGAATCATCATTAATCTAAAACATAAATTATCAAGCACGCGATATCATCAGATCTTAGACCAAAAAATGGGTCACGATTTCGTCTCCATAAGGAGTAGGTACGCCCGAATTAATTACACTAAAAAATAGTAGCAGCCTCGCCTAATCTTATCACCATGGATCCATCATGTTCCGATTTCGAGTTATTTATATTTAGCATGAGTCCCACCTCCGATGATTATCCTAAGAAAATGTAAGTCCTGGAGTGCTTTGCCTTTGGATTCGCAGGGTGGGACACAGAGTATAAATCGTCTAATTAAGGGCATGACACGCGCAAAGTTCATGTCTATGCAACATTAATCTAGGACAAACATGGCCGTCGCATGAGTGTATACTGAGTAAGGGATATCATGTCCAACGAGCTAATGACTCTAGAATCGATTAGGCCCGACACTCTTCATTCTCACGGCTGCTTTCTCGTTTACGCACGTCAGCTCTACACCGATAGGTGTAGCTAATCTTGGAACGAGACCTTTCTATAGAAAATTAGAATTACAATTCCCCCAATGTTCCTCGTCAAAATCTTTTCCCAGTCACCAAAGATCAGCTTCATCTTCACTTCACAAAAACAATCAGTGCTGGTCGATACAGATATAGCAAAGTGCATCACCAGGTTCCATATTGAATCAGGCTCAAGAGCAACTTCTTTTTATTATTGTTTCAGGTACCTTTAGTTGTAGTTAACACCTTTCTTTCCTGGCGGCAATTAGCACCGCCATAAAGTTCAGCACCAAGCAACCACCCAGATGCCTATCCTACACTTGATTTGCATGTAAAACATGGATGCCGCTCCCGCCAAAAACCCAAGTCGCAAATCAAGGAAAAACTTGTTTCTTATCTATCAGATTATCAAAATTTCCAAAGGAAGCATAAGTCACTTTGTGTATGAAACACCTGCAAGCTGAAGAACACTATGCAGAAACTATAAATCTCCACTAACTGATGTTTCCTACTTTCCTGACGCTACATCTTTTGGATGACGCTACATCCCAAAGATGTAACAACGCTAACTTACAATTAGAATGAGAAGTAGCTTAGAAATAGCTTAGAATTAGAAGAGTAGCCAGCAGCTTATAAAATTTGGAAACGTCAATGACCCTTCAAGATCGAGTCCAGGGAAAGTGTCGGAACTCGAAAAGAGTGCGACAGGTAATCGTGACGTTTCACGGGATATCGCGTTCGTTCCGTCGGGCGACGCGACGGTCGGGGCCCAAATGAGATTTTTTTGGCGTATTCGTATGGTCGGTACAAAAAACTGGAAGAAACTATGAATCACCGAGTTAACACGGCGCCGACAAAGGCTAGCCGAAGATATTATATACACACTCGTTCACTGTTCTCTCTCTTTCTCTCGGGTGGTAGACCATCACATTTACACATAAGCGTCTACATTATACTCGCATTAGCCAGTCAGGCTGCCGCGTCCAGCCAGCTAGTCAAGAACTACCTAGCGGCTGAAATAAATAATTCACGGTAGGTATACCATAATACTAAGACATGGAAGAGAAGGTATGAACGAAAAAGGAGTTAACTTCAAAGTTCTCTGATGATTATACTCAACTTGGGTCATGTCTGCACGAACTTGCGAGTATCAGTTGTTCTTTAATGAAGAGCATTGCCAGGAGTATTGGTTTAGGTATTGGTTGTAAGTTGACGTTTTATAATGTCTATAAGAGTACCTTATAACAGCTATTCCGTACCTACTTGGCTACTTCAGAAATAACACTTCTAGAAAAGGCTTTACTGAGTTAGTAAAGCTTACTTTAGCTTTATTTAGTCTACTTTAAAAGGTTTATCGATCTTGGGTCTGCCAGGGAGTTTAGAGTCTCTAGACACTAGAGCGTATTTCATGTCTAATCTATGAGGTACTAATTTCTTACAGATTGAATGAGCTCTAGTACCATATGATGTATATGGTCTGAAGTAGGATGAATGATTACAAACAACTGACAATGACATCTATTGATCCCGCTTCGGATGACAAATAACAATTATATGTTTCTTTTAAAAAGAAGTATGATTAACAGGGTTTGAATAAAAAATGCTGGGTAATCTTTTATTTTCAGAGGTGTCAGAAACTCGAGGATTCGTTAGCCGTTCAGCATATACTCATGGCTTGTCCGTCAGACGCTTACCGCGCGCACGAAAGCACGATAGAGTCTTTCCGTTGGATAGACTGGATATATAGGTGTGATAGTTTTGCCATTTTCAGCATCGAGTTGTTCTTTATAAAGGCGAACGCCCGACAAGTTCGTGTTTTGTTTCCTGAATGAAAAACAGCCACTGCATTACGGTTTGTCTGAAACCTAATGGCGCGTGACACTTATTCGCGCGATTTCAGATCAGTCGAGACAAGCGAAACTCGATAAATTTATTTTAATGTAAAAATTGGATACGCACTGGTGATAATTAAGCTCGAAACCGCGGACGGATTTTTTGCGAATAAACAACTTGTTAGATACTTAAAAAAAAAAGGTTACTACCTTAAACCAGATTTTAAAAAAAGTACATGAAAGAATCATGGGAAAAGAATTTCTGCTGATGAAATGTTAATTGTGTTCTGCATAAAAATATAGAACATGGATAAAAGAGAAGACCCTAAGTGACAATTGAATACAATTTATACCTCGATAAGTATAACAAATCGTAATTCACTTTTTCTGGAATGAAGCAGAGTGCTTCCATTTACGTTTGCACATCGTTATGGCTGAGAGTGCCAATCGTTAGACTTAGCAACCGTGCCTTAATTATATCTGCTAATTCGAGATGACTAATTCAGTTAGCTGATCGAATCTCGCCTCCGACTGCCAGCCGCGAGTTAACTGAGTTAGCGAATTAGCTGGTGCTGTATCGTAAAAATCTAGGGAGGCTCTTGTTAAGACATAATGATTGTTTTCGTGAATATATGTATATCTTTCTTCTCAGATTTTAATAAAGGATATAACTTAACTGTGGAGAGTAATAATAATGTTTTTCATAATTATTTTCCGAGTATTAATGGACCAGTCGTCTCAAGTAACATGAAACACCGTATAACTTTTTTCGTATATGTTTACTAGAATGAAGGTATAGGAAATAAATTTGAGATTTTCGAGGTTAACGAGTCTTAGCCTGAGCAGCGGAGTAATAATAACGAGATATCGAACAAGCCACAAGATATCAAATTTCCCCCTTAAAGACCAACAAATGGGGGTTGGAGAGGCGAAGAAAGCCTTCGTTGAACCTGGATGTATATATCTGAGTGCGCGTCGGGCACACACGATCCTCATTACGCTGTTCGTCTATATGTCGATCGTTAGACCCTATCCGTGATATTATATATCAGCTCATCGTTAATTTTTCGCTATCGATATTTCGCAATTCCATGGTACGGACCGTTCGCCGTTGTTACGCCTACTTTCCTTGCGTGTCTGTCGCCAAACTAACAGTTCTTTAACCGAAGGGTATGAATATGAAGTATTATACTGCGTAACATCAGTCTTGTTATTATTGCTATTATTTTTGCATGAAACTGCTCATCAAAAGCATTGTACTGTGGCATTTTCTTGTAATAAAAAATGATCAGTATCTATGAAAAGCCGATCAATTTGAAACTAATTGTACTGGATATGGCCACGAGATTCAATTTTTGCAATTTTCCCGATATTTTATCTGACTTTTCCCTGATTTTTAGACAGGAAAGTATTATAAATGCGAATAAATTTTCGCATAAATTTTCAATAAACTCAATGAAATCTTTTGAAATCCACTAAAATTGTACGGAATATTTTAGAAATATAAAGAAATCTCTTAATATCTTTGAAAATTCGAAAAGCAACTTCGAAATGCATTAAAAATACCGCGAATCACTTAAAAAACGTAAAAAATTCCTAAAATTCACGAGAGCTTTAAGGAAATCTTATAATATTCCTAGAAATTTCTATTAACGTCTTAAAAATGTATGGAATCCCTTAAAATTTTTCAAAATTATTTGAAATCTTTTAAATTCATAAAAAAACTTCAAAATCCTTTAAAATTTCTTAAAATTTCTTGAAATATTTTTAAATTCTACGAGACACCTTAAAATCTCTGAAAATGCGTCAAAATCTCTTTAAATTATTTGAAGCCTACTATAATCCCTTTAATTTCGGTGAAATCTCTTGAAATTACCAGAAATATCTTCAAATTCCTTAAAATTCCACTACAAATGTATAGAAATTTTAAAATCTGGTCCAGATCGAGTTTTCAGATCTGGGCAACAGCACCATTTCTACAAATATTGATAATCTCATAAAATCTCATTAATTCTTTAAAATTCATTAAAATTCCATGAAATCATATAATATCCCTTCAAATGCATCAAAATCTCTAAAAAAAACTCTTGAAATCCTTTAAGCATATATGGTAATTACCAGATGCCCTTAAAATTCGACGAGAGCATTTAAAATCTCTTAAAATTTCATGAAATCCTTTAAAATTCCACAAAATTCTTTAAAACCCCTTCAAATGCATCAAAATCTCTAAAAAAATTCTTCAAAATACTTTTTGAAATCTTTTAAGGGTATATAGTAATTTCCAGATGGCCTTAAAAATCCACGAAAATATTTTAAATCCCTTAAAATCGCTTAAAATTCCACGAGGAATATAAAAATTCCTTAAAATAATTTTAAAAATGTAAAACTTTCTGAAAATCCATACAAGCCTCTTAATCTTTTAAAAATAATAGAAATCTGGTGAAATCATTTGATGTTCCAGAAGGATCATTAAAATCTCTTAAAATCCTTTAAATTCCCTAAAATTTCTTAAATATCTCTTAAAATTCTGAAAAAATCCTATAAAATTCCACGAAATTTTCTAAATATTATAAAAATCACTTGTAATCCCTTGAGATTCCTAGAAAACTATTAAAATCATTAAAAATCTATTGAAATCATTAAAAACCCAAAGAATCTCAAAGAATGCCTGAAAGTTCTTTACAATCTCTCGAAATCTTTGGAAAATTCTTTAAATTCCCTAAACTTTCTTAAATATCTCTTAAAGTTCCAAAAAAAATCCTATAAAATTCCATAGAACTCTCTTGTAATACCGTTAGATTCCCAGAAACCTTTTAAAATTCCTTAAAATTATTGAAAATCTTTTGAAATCATTAGAAACCCCAAAAATCTCAAAGAATGCCTGAAAATTCTTTATAATCGCTCTAAATCAATGGAAAATCCTTTTGAAATCCATTAAATTAAATAATCTATAAAAGCAACATACGCAATACATAAAAAAATATAAACATAGTAATCATAAACGTCAATTTCTATTTTCCCTGTCAGCTACTCACGTTTCCCTGACTTCCCTGACGCTTATGTCCACGATATTAAAACAATTACTGCAAAAACATAAATTTCCAAACACTGAAAATCATATTAGCCAGTCTCCAACAGAAGTTTAAAATATCTACCTTGGCTAAATTGTTTTTTGAGGTGACTACGAGGTGAGAAGGGTTAAACGTTAAAAGCCCTCGGAGTATATATCGATCTGAGCGCACCCTCTTCAGAGTACGTGCGGAGCTTGGAAACAAACGAGCACTCGTGTCAGTGCTGACGTGAAAATGAGCTTTTCCCTGGTGGTGTTGGTGGTGTCTGGTGGGAGGGGACAGTGTCGTCGTGTGGTGGTGGAGTCAGGGTTGGTGACAAGAGGGCGTGAGGATGAGGCTATGGGGGGAAACGAGCAACTCGGGTGGTATACGTTTTGTCGCGGGAAATCGGCTGGAAAATAGGAAACCCAGCGGCCCGGTGACAAATGGTTGATCCCAGGCAACTTCGCGCCCGTTACCCGCTGGCATTTTGCACCGGGTACCTGCACTCATTGTCGCTAGGAATAACCGGGGTAAATGGCGAACTTTACACGCGACCGCTCTCATACACCTAAACTAATATACACTATACAACAAGAAAAATACCACCATTCTAGCTTCAATCAACTCGCAAGACAAGAGACTGTACAAAACTTTTCTTCTACAGTAGATCTAGAGAATCTCGAATCGAGAGATAAATTTTGAGAACTTGTTAGAAGCGATTATATATTTTTGCGCTCGTTTCTAAAAGAATATTGTCAGAGGATAGTTAGAAATGATCGTGTATAAGATAATTGCCACAGCCATATTTCCCAAGGTAATTATTAGAGAAACTAATTGACGTCCCCAGGTGGTTTTAACCTGGAGAATGAAATGAACTATACATTTTTTACGAGTAGGCTATTTTTCCAGTATGAAGATCATTGAACTGAGTTTTTATAATAACGAGTTAATAATAAAGACTTAATAAAGAGTTTTTATCAAAAATGAATTTCAGATTATCAAATAATATAATAAAGGACAGCTGTATAAGAAATAGTCTTTCTCGACAGTTTAATCAGCATCATGTGCGATTGCATTCCATTACGAAAATGATAAAAGGATCGTTTCATACTGGAAGCTGGATTAAAATTGCTGGAAGTTTATCAACCGAATCAGCACGTTGATTCGCTCGGAAAGTCGTGAATCGAGCCATTTATTTTACAGGCTTCGTGCCATTGTGTTGGGCGACAGAAGAGACATTTTGTTGGTTGGATTTATGTCGGATGCTTCAAGGGTGACCGTATTTTTGCCATCAGCTATTGTAACCACCACACTTTGTTGAAAAAAAGCGATAATTCAAGTGGTGGATCATAAAGTCGAAAAGAGATACTCATAGTTCCTCAAAGAAAACCGTATGGATTATACCTTTATGATCAAAGTAAACTATACACTATATGTACATCCAGTAGTAAGGTCTCTGATATAATTGTTCCGCTCTAATAATCTACAGTAGATTACAGCATTTTTTTGCGAGATTTCTAACTTCCTGGTATGCAGACTGAATTCATATACATTTATTAACCCATCCATCACTTTGACATGTGTTTGTAACGACTTGCATCATTAGCAGTTATCAATAATTATTCAATGTGTAAAGCAAGCCACATCTGATTATGCAATTCTTAACAATAATTAGTTGCTAGTTATTCGCGGAAAACTTTAATTGTTTCTATGCAGTATCCCTGAATCATTGAGGTGCACTTAATTAACTAAAAACTCTAACGATATGTAGGTTACATCGTTTTTGCATTCATTAAAAAGAACACATTGCTACTTCACAATATCATAATCGTCTTTAAATTGACTTTTAATAACAAACTTAATATCCATTACTTTTCCTTCCATTTCTTGAAAATTTTCCACACCTTTTTCACTAAAATATTTACTGCTAGCCATAAACATAAACCCAGCTCGGCAATTGAGAAGAAAGACTGTTAGACTAGAATTTTAATTACAGAATCAAAGGCGATAATAACATACTTCAGAATGTCTACATCATACTGCATCCTACGTTTAATTAACCGATATCTTCTTAAAAGCGCCGCTTTTATTTACACAATTTAATTTAACGATAGAGCACCGTTACTCAATTTCTAAACTTTGGAAATGAGAGACTTTAGCTCGACTTTTATAGTGGTAGCTCGCTTCAGAGTCTTTCTTAATCATTCTTCAATTAGGTGCAAATAACACGGTAGTCATATGGCATTGTGTTTGATTAATTAGTGCGCCTAAAAAACCTTAGGCGTTTGTTTCACTCCGACACTTTGAAGGCATCGACTTGATACTTAGTCACGGCAGTCTGCATTTTTCAATCCGTGCTTTATGGCCCTCGTAGACCCTATGGATTCCTCAGTCACATGCGGAATAAGAATCCCCTCGCAGCAGTGTTAAACGAGAGCGATAAAACGGAAAATTGCTGAATTCTTGGGGAATAATTAAACGAGTCCCATTCCCGGTTTCCCGCTATCATCTTCCCCTCTTCTACTTTTTGATCTCCATTTACCCTCCTCTCGGTACCACGAACCCTAAATTCGCTTTCACTTCCCTCCTCCTGCAACCCCCGGGCCGATTTAACGTGCGTTACAAATCGGATGTGCGCAACGATTAATCGCGGTCTCTGATTCTGAGTCTCCTAATGTTTATGCGATTCCAAATGAGAAGACAAGAAAAAGAGAGAATAAGAGAAAAAGACAAAGAGGAAAAGATGTAGAAAAAGTTAGATGGTGGAGTGGCTGTGGAATTGGAAGGGGAAACTGTGATTTTGAGCGGGTGGGCGAGGGATACGATAAGCTAGGATAATCGCATGAAACGATTTACTCTCTTCACGGCCGATTAGGTCTACAATCTGTTGACTATGAAGGCGACAGCAAAAACAACCTATAGACGAGCGTGTTTCGTGTCACTAGTCATCCTACGCCAACGTAACATGATCGAAGACTTTAATCACCGGAACAACTGATTCTATTTTCATCTTATTGATTGTTTGATCTGAACATTTCAAATTGAATTCGATGAGAATGTTCGTTGCACCACTTTTCTAGCAGAAGCTAAACTAGTAGAAGCTGAATAAGGATAATGACATGAACAAGCTAATTAGATGATGCTAACAAGAACTGTCAAATCTGCTTATCTATTATCTAAATTCATCAACCCTACTCTTGAAATCGCTGTCTGACTTTGAGGACTAGAAGACCAAGAGTCTTTTCACAAGACTTTCTGGAAGAAAGGGTTCTGCTTGAAATCATATGATATAGGTAGAGTGAAGTTTGGTGCGGCACCTTTGAGGGTTTGTCGTAAGCCCGTTTCTCGGCTCCCTACGCTCTCAGATTCTTTTTGGTTATACTCGCTTCTCGCGCCCACCGATTTACCGACGCCTTGGGCTAATCTTCATTGACGGGTCTAATTTGGACGTTCGTGCAGATCCCGATAATCCGTCCAATTCGCAAGATGATAGTCGATCGGCTACCGTTCACCGAACCCCTTGTAAAACATCATACTTGACGCTGAAAAGCTTTCCAACACTTTCTCGAATCCAAAAAGGATAATTACAATCAAATTATGTAGATGATTGCTTCATAGGTGTCCTGATGATGAATAATGAATATATTCCGAAGAAGGAAGACTCTCGAGAAGGATTGAACCCGAGATATCTTGTCGGTACGAAATTAACTAACTGTGCGTCAATTTGTCCATGCATAACAACCAAGTTGTTTGTTTTGCGCATCTTGACCCTTTGAACTGACAAGTGCTCTCCATGATTGATATATTAATCATCTGTGTAGCTACTTACGAGGCAGTGAGCGTCCTCAAGGCCGCACTTGGCTTACGAGCAAGTTGGTCGTGGCTAAATTACGTCTAATGAAAACAAACGAAAATGCTAAACGCCGTCTTGTTGGTCGCGAGTACCAAGAAAGATGTCTTAAGATCTCGAGAAGGGGAAAACAGAGGGTGGGGAAAGGGGCGGAGTTTAAATTGGTGTTCGTTTGGAGTCGACTTTGCGTGCATGCGTGTAACGCGCGTTACAACTTGTACACGTGTGTCGACCTCGCTGCGTTTTAACTAAAATTCCTTGCAAGCTCGGAGGAATTAAGTCGTTTTGCTCCATCCTACGTGACGAGAGATTTGCGGCCGGTAAACGTGGCATCACGTTTTCTCATGCTGAGAACTAACGAAAACCTGATTCACAGGGTGTACCAAAAAATAGAAACCAACAAACTCAAGAATTCAGTTCTATTTTCAGTTGTTGACTCTTGATTTTTAATGAATTAAGAATGTTGTCTGCTTTAGAAGAGGAAGCAGCATTTGATGAACTAATTCCCGAAGTTCTTGATCATCACCGGCCTTGTTTGTAGTGGAGGTTTGTCTTGAATGAAATATGACAAGATGATGACGAGGAAGTGAGATGATATTTTAATGACTTGACCGTTTCTAACATAAGCATCCTGTGTCCCAACAACTCGGTATAATGAACCATGGATTTTAGAGTTTTGCTTTTAGAGTTTGAGTTTAGTAGCTAGTCAGGTCTTTGCACTACGTTTGGCAAGTGAAAAAGTGTAGGGCGGTTTAACGTACCGAAGCAGAAATAATTTTTGACCAGCAATCTTTTGCTGATTCATCATAAAGGTTTGCTGGTCTTTGCTAATGGCAGCTGACTCTTTTTGTCGGAGTAACCAACTTATTATTTATACAATCTATTAAACTACAACTCTGAGACAATCTTTCTTGATGACTTTTCGGTCAGGGCCTAAGAGGCAAGTAGAGATCAATAAGCAATTTGAATCGATTAGTAAAATGAAACAGCAGGTTTGAGTTTTCGTTTAGACATGCTAAGATTCGACACGCATGTGATCGGGGTGTCCAGTCTCTTGGAAATTGGACACCTGCTAATGTCGTAGATTCAATTTTCCTGGGGAGAAGTGTAATCGAACGGAAGGTTGAACGCGAGGAAATTGGAATTGTTTCGGATTTGGTTTAGAAGCAGGGATACTTGTCCACGAAACACAGGGATGTTTTGTGCTTTAATGGACCAAATAAGACCATTGACTAAGTACTGTCTCGGCGTGCTTAATCTATGACGAAGTCAAACTTTTTTTCGTCCTCAAAAACTCTCAAACCATAAACTCTCTGCTAAACGAAATTACGCCTGATGCGAGACCTGATGAAAATTCCGGCTTCACTATTAAGCTAACAAACGATACCATATATTCACTGTCATGATACAATGTCACAAACTGTGCCATCGCGTGATTCTATTGTAATGCAAAACACCATTTTAATGACATCCGTCACCTCATCATTTGACAATATTACAGTATTATTTACCTTGAAACACGCTACAATCGTACAGCTCAATATAAAAGGATAAAAGAAAACCTAGAATAACAAAAAAAGGAGGAACCGATTGGAGGGTCATTTGAAATTAAATCAAGAACTTAAAATAATAAACAAATGCTTGGGATGGCAGACGGAAAATGTTAGAGGCTTCACGGGATGAAAGAGACGGGATATCGAGCGAATAAAGGCTTGTGAGGCAGGCGACACGCCATAAAACGAAATAAAGAGCGGTTAGGAGCAAGAAAGAGAGGGTGAGTGCGATTTGTTCCGGGGTAAAGAAGGAGCATCAGGATCGGTGGCGGTCCACCTTTGTCGTCGCGCCGCTACGTGGAAAATAAACGAATTAAAATTGTGTTTAAGTAATGCCTGTTGATACAGCTGTCTTTGTGTTGCGCTCGAGCGTCAACCGTAAAGGCTTATGTCCTTACAGTTTCAGCACGACACATTAATCGCCGCGAATCCAGAAGGTGCATTGATTTTCACTGGTTCAAGGCGCCATCAAGGAAGGAAGGAAAGATCCCAAGAAGAAATGGATGCAGAACTCGATTAATTAATCAGAAATGATTAATCATCAGAAATATTGAAATATTAATGGAAAGTGGTTGTCGAGGTGGTTATCTCTAAATGTTCTCTCGAAACATAAGGACTCCCATTGGTATTGTCAGAATCGATGAGATAATTCATGTTGCGTGTGTGCTGAAGGCATGTGCGATCAGAGATCCAGGCTGTCGGAAAGCCACACTCGCTTGGAAGTTTCGAAGCCTGGACCGGTTCTAAACCGCTAGCCGGTAGCTGGTTATTTACGATGAGAGAATCATTATTGTCGGCCGATGGGTATAGGTTCTTCTAGTGGATTCACTCGTTGGAAGATTAGACTGATGCTAATTAGAGTGAGTCGCCGCGCTTTGTCGCTCGAGCGTTCAAAGACAAAAATAGGTATAGAAAGGAGCCCTGTGTGGGAGAAAAGACAAGACGGTAGCTGAGGAAAAAAGGAAAGTTATTTATCGCGCGTATGCGTGCACACGTTCAGAACGACTCGTTAAAGAGGCAAAACGACTATGTTTCCAGGGATTTGCGAGCTGTCGTTAGGGAAATGAAGAAATGGCGCGCGTCATTATCGCGGAGTTAAGTCATTACTCTCGCGAGAAACCCTCTTTGTTTATACACGTCCAGCACGTCCGCGTTTGGACCAAAGAACTAGATAAAGATAAAATTTTTCACAAATGGAAACGATTTTTCGTTGTAAGTTTTACACTTCTACATTACATAATCTTCTTTAGCTTTTATGCGGTTTGACAAGAAAGAAAGTATGATTGCAAGTAGCATGTTGCTCGATACAACGTTTAGTTTTTTGTTCTCTGCTGCTCGGTTCAGTGCGAGCTACCAGCATCCTTTTTCCTCGATTTTCTCTATTTCCATTTAACACGCCCACCGACTTAAGAAGCCTCAAATCGACTCTTGGAATCCAAGCAACTTCTCGACAGCATAATTGCAAATCACTACTTGTGGTGTTTTAAACATTTGTTTATCGTCACGTTCTCCTTCAGACCATCATTCGTATAGTTTGCTAGCTTCGAGTGGCGATTAAAATTAGTAAACTCCCGTTAGTGTAATTCAGGTTTCTCTATTTCTCTAACTACCTTCGCAAAATTGCTCGACTGAAGATCAGAATTGTTATAGACGACGTTTTGCTGGAAAACGATTGCGGATGAAATGGCTTCTACAATCCTTGACATAGTGACATAAATGAACACTCGAAGCAAAACCTTATGTAAAAAGTAAGGCTACGTTGGAATATGGGTCTTTACAATAATTATCGCTGGATCTTGATGTCAAATTGAAAATCTGCTAATAAGGTTCGAAACCTTAATAATAACCTTCATGAAGGCGAATATTTATAGAAATTCATTCTTCCGTTTATGTGTAAATCAGTTTGAAGGCCCAGGCTGAGATAATTTAAGAGTCAAGATAATTCTCAATGCTTTAAGAGCCTCTCAGCAATTACGTCTTTCGTCTCTGAGCGTTTGTCTCACTGTTCTTAAATTAATGCGCGAAGACAGCTGACTATGTAAACGACTGCGTCTACATTTGAAGATATATATGAATCTCGAGTGTAATCTTGAAATTTAAAGATCATGAACTCTATGGTGAACAAGCAATGTTACTGTGATTAGAAAGACGATTAATTAGAGTGGTAATTAGCTCGGTTTGATTAAATCGCGAGTCCACCTGGCGATTTCTTAATCATCATGGTTCGTTACCTCTTCAGGTATAGATGCAGTAAGAACAGCAGAGATAATTGGAATCAAAGATTCGTACTCTGAGTTCATGTTTTTTTCTTATCTCGTTCCATGCTAATTGGAAGACTTCGCGGCTCGATGGCGGTTTTCCTCGTTCGTTCGCAAAGCCGTCGAGCAATGTCGCAATAATAGATTTCTGCAACGGGTCATTGTATTATAAACGCGCTGTTAACGCTTGTTCTTTATCTTAGCGGCGAGTTTAAACGGAGGTTCTTTCTGCCAATTTAATTAACACCGGCAATTTCATCAACAGTCGGAATTTTTATGTCGCTCAGGAGAAATGCTTGACAAATTTTCAAACTTTCTTGGTCTGTGGTTTTCAAGTCTCTCTCTCTCTCTCTTTCATGTTTGCATTGAATCGAAGCTCTTCTAGATTAAGGGAATGGTTCCAAACCCAAAATTTGAAACAATTTGTACTGATGGTTAGAAACACAAGTTTACCAAATTGCCTTGGATGCCAGAAATTAGAGACTAATATCTGTAAATTGTATGAATTAAAAAGATGTTCGATTTTGAAGAGGATATAAGAAATGGAGGACGAAAGGAGGAAAAGGTGGATTGGGCGGAAGGTTTCACATATAGGAAGGAGGCGTATTTTGGCTGCAGGAAGAGAAGAGAACCCAATAGCGACAGGTGCTCGAGGTAGGCTTTTAATCGAAAGTATCAATTTTTTGGGCCGACTGTTTCGTGTAATTAATACATCATTCGCATCTGCGGTAACGTAACTTGGGTACTGCTGCCCCTCTTCTTTTCGAATGAGACTCTATCATTTGTCTAGTCTATAGTCTCATCTTGCAACGCCCTTTTGAGAGAGCCCACAAAATGAAGGTTCCTACCCCTTAAAGAAACACCAGCTCACTTTAATTGAGTTGAGTTTAATCGGAACATAAGATCCTTTATGTTTTCATCCACTAATTGTCAATACAACTTCCTGCGTTCTTTTGTCCGATCTTTCCGGGCCTCTTTTTATTCTTTCCTCTCAGAAGATGCTCATTATTATCAACTTAACTATAGCTAAACAATAGTGAATATCTTTTCGAATATCTCCTTCAAAGATACTCTAAACTGATGAACTTTTTCTTAATTTAACCATACTTCTCCTCGAAAGCCGTATGTTAAATGGAAGTGCGAAAAAGAGCGAAATCAGTTTGAACATTCTGAACCAAAGGCTTGTTTCATGATTTCAAAACGCCATAGTCTTTTTGTCACTTCGTTCAATTTGTCCATGCGTCATCGGATCTAAAGGGAGATGATCCTCCAGGGAATCAACACGTTCGCTAACACTTGGGGTGACCTTGTAAAAATGCGAGTAATGCAAGCGAGGGGTGCAGTGAAGGAAGAACGGTTAGTCGTTTCTAATTGCAGAAGTGACGACGCTATAACTAATGACCGGGAGGCAAATGTCGTATCAGTCGTCACAACGCGTCGACTATCTCCATACGAAACGAGGTGTGGATACTTCGTCGTGCGCCAGAAATTAAATATTAAAAAAAAAACGAAAACAAAAAGAAGGAAACAAGATAAACGGTTATCCAGTCCCTGAAGGCGTTGAAAGATTTTTCCTTTGGTTTGTCGCATTTCGGGATTAGATGCGCCCCGGGGGATCTCCGGACCACCGCAGGAATCTTCCGGAGCGCGAGCAGGAAATCGGGAGTCCGGTTCTGTTGTGGTTATACCTTTTAAAATCTAAACATTCTAAACACATGCTGATTGCATTCAAGGGACGAGCGATGACGATTAAGTGTCCGCATTTGCATAAATCTAGTATGAGAAGTAGATTTAGTATAGTGGCCTTGTAAAAATAGGAGATACTATTATATACTTATAAAACTTTTCGTGCACGTCACCTACGAGTAATATTTTATTTATATCGCAAACTATGCAGCTTAGTGACTTGTAGACTTCATATCTTAATCAACACCTCTTTTTAAAAAGTAAGGCCTCTATACCAATGCCTTTGAAATTGTCGTATATAATATATTATCTTTTTTCGAGGACGAGTAATGTTGATTTACACTTTGCGACTAAGTATAGACAATGCAAGAATACTCAATAAAGTATAAGCGACATTATCGTCATTACGATTTTATTTCCTTTCTTTTTTTCCGATATTCAGATTGGGTTATTAGCTCCTGGGTTTAAATTGGCCATATCACACGTAATGAAAAGCACCGGGAGAGCTCTGCGTGCCTTTCAACAATTCTTTTTTTCTAATAATTACGCTAATCAGTGGCACGTGGGTTGGGCCCTTCGTTTGAGAATTTGAAGTTGGTAGGCGGCCACTTTAGCGACGCAAAGGGTGACGGACGCCGGAAATAGATACGAGAGACGGCAAGGCAAGGCAGTGGGTATGAGTGGATATAGGTATAAGAGTGAATGGTGGGATAAATGGAAAGGAGGAAGAAAAAATCTAAGAAAAAACCAGAGCTAATAGGATCACAGAGTCATGTCAAACGGTCCCTGATACCGCTTCTCTTCCTAATGACAACTCGGAACTACTTGCCATATTTCAGTTAACATAATGTATCACCCGCGGGTCTAAATAGTGATCAAGAACGTAAACCTCTCATAAAATGTATTACTACCTCACTAAAATATTTAAGATCCTTAACAACAATGGAAATGCACACTTTATACTTCGACAGAGAATATGCATAAAAAGTTTACGACTTAGAGAGCTCTACTATAGAAAAATAGAAAGAGAAGAACAGAAATCAGGTATCCGTGTTTCACCAGCAAAAGTTGCTTATAGAATAAGGAGCTTGAATCAATAAATTGATTGAATTTCAAATTCAACCAATCAAAGTGTTGGGTTTCGCTGCTCGAGAGTAATTTATAGTTTGAATGATGATGTCCTCAATAAATCAAAGTCGAAGAGGTATACAACATTTAATGTTCCATGGGAATGAATAATACATTATCTGAATATTTAGAAGGAGTTGACTCAATTTCAATTGACAAAACTATTGATTTTAAGGGATATAGTCTTCATCCATGGAAAAGTAGATGTATCAACTTTTAAAATTATATGATTGGTAGAGCAGGCATCACAATAATGAAGCAATCAAATGGAACCTAGGGTTTGAGTTGAGCAGTTGTTGGATATGATACGAGAGTGAAGAAAATGCGTTATGAATTATGAAGAAAAGAGGGGAACATAAGGTGAACTGGGGAAGCCAACTGTCTTCATCAAGAGGTCGAACGTTAGGCCACCCATTGGGCTCAATAATATATGTATATCGTTTCATCAGTCGGTAATGTTGGTACCTTGGAGTGGTTCAACACCTCCTAATAGCCAGGTGGGACGTTAGTGGCGTCCCGCAGGAAGTCCTAATGAAGACAAATCCAACCGAAAATGGCGACCGAAACTATTTCCTGCCGCTGTGCCAGCCCACAAAATCAATTTGACAAAAGCCTTTTCTCTCCCTTGACGATTTATTCCCTTTTTCACTCCTTCACACCCTCCCCTATCATCATCAAGTTCCAAACTGTCGACCTCAATTATATCACTCCCAAGAGGGGTACATTTATAAGGTTATTGTGAACACAAATTTTCTTGTTCCGAACTAAATATAGTTCCCATAGCAATTTATAATTCTTCATTGGGAAATTAAACGCTGTATCTAATGCGACTTAAGTAATGCACGTTAAATAAGAATAAATTATAGTAGATTTGGCAAGGGTGATTTTGACAGATTCACTAGAACGAAACGTGGCAAATGAGAGTGGAAGCAATTTGATCAAAATGTTAACTAAAAAAAACATCAGTCAGAATGCAAAAGGATTTCAAATTAGGGTTTGTATAATTTTGAAACTGAAGTCCTATATTGTAAATTCTTTGTCAGGAATTATGTTGATGCACGCCATAGTCATTCATCTAACTTTATGGACGGCGGCAAATGTGTGGGTGTAAAAAGAGCATGAATATATAGTACCTAACACAAAAGAAGAGTTGCAACTCAAGAAGCTTCTGCACGTCAATTGGCGTGCAATCCGCCATTGGAGCCAATCAGAATCGCTCCTGAATTTCCACCTCCGCACTCATCCTTCACGATTTTATGAGAATTATTTCCGAGTGCCAATTTTGCATCAAACCGTTAACTGTTAACTGATCAATAAGGCATAAAGAATGAAGAACAAGGAAAGAAAAAGATATGTAACTGAAGCAATATAAAATAAAATTGAGGAATCATCGAGAATCCTTGTAAAAGTGTGGAACCATCTTCGTTCCGCTTGAACAGAAGCCAATCGAGTAGAATCATGCCGAAGTTAAAACCCGCGAAGATCTCAAAAGCGTTGTTTCGTCTAATGGATTATTTGGTAACAATTTCTTATTCTTTAAATTTAACGGTCAACCTGTAAATATACCTTAAAAAGATACCGCCACTTCAGTGAGGAAATTGAGAAAAGGAGCGAATGATCGTTCGCCTAATTAATGAATCAATTCATCCGGAAAATTCCGGATCATCCGTTAAACACGCAATTTTTTATCATCATCGATAGAATGTTTTCCCCTCTTTCATCTTCTAACATTTCCGTTCCAATGGACCCAAGATTGCCTAAATCTTTTCCTCCCGCTTGAAAATCTAATTGAAAGTGATTTTTTTCAAGCATTAGAATAGAAATTTCCTCTCAGAGAAGTGCGAAAGCGATCGCTGGTAGATTTTCTGGAGCGAAACCTTCAAATTTCTAATGAAGGGAAAAACACCAGTCTGAAATTGGTTTGGAAATTGAAATTTCGTTCCTAATGGAATTTTTAAACTGTGAAAAGATCTGGAGTTAATATGGGGGTTTGATAGAAAGAAGAGCGTAGAATGAGGAGTGATTTAGAGGTGAGCGATATATTAGACATTGCGATTTGGAGAATGAAAAAAAAATTGACAGACCAATTGGGAAGGCGACAGTCATTTGTCTCCCCGAAGCTAACCCGGAGTTCTTCGGCCGTGGCTCCCGAGAACTGGCTATAAGAGAGAGTCGACCCTCGAGCGCCTTTGCCCACATGTCAACGATATATTTTCTGCCGGCCTACAAATCGCTTAGCGGGTAATTTTGAAATTGGAACACTTATTTAGTCGTTTAGCCCCAAGGGCGTGTACAGCCGTGAGCCCCACGATCCTGCAACGAAGATTTATCGTTGGATTTTCGTTACCGGGCCACCGGACTAGAGTCACCTTCTGCTTTCTTCATCTTCAATATTCAAAAAAAGACCTCCCACCCGACAGAAATCCTCTCATTTGATTCCATGCAGAAACTGTCAAAACATAAGACACTTGTAGTGATAAAAATGGATATTCAAACTTAACATCTGGATAGTCAAAAAATTGAATTACAAATATATTCACCCTAAATATGTAAATAATTATTTGTCATAAATATCTAGTTGTTCCTGGTCAAGTTTTTCAGTTTTCTCAGTTAACTAAAAGTGACATATTCTCTAAACTTGAATCAGAGAATAAAACAGTGACTCTTTCCTCACGATTTTAATTTTTAATTAGTGAAAAATCTACTGGAAATTAGTGAAAAGTCTCTGAGATTTTTAGTAGTTTACTGATGATAACTGAGAATTTCAGTGACTTTTGACTGGATGAAGTTTTGAAAAGAGATTATTTACATTTACTGGATTAAGAGTATCAAAAACCATTTTTTGTTATTTATTTACTAGCAGAAATTTACTCGGCGTTACTCGGGATTTTATGATATTTCAAATGACTTTATAAGGAATTTCATTTGATTTTAAAAAACTTCAAGGGATTTTTAAAGGATTTTTAAAACAGCTCAAAATAACTTAGGAATTTTTAAGAGTTTTTATGAGATTTTAGGGGATTTTTAAGAGTTTCAAAGAATTATGAAAAAAAATGTTCCACAGATCTCTAAAGAAGAATAGATTTGACAAGATTTCAAATCTTATAAGATTTCATCAGACTCTTAATGACTTTAAAGAATTTTAAGGGATTTTAAGAGATTTCAAGTGATTGTAAGCAATTTTGATAGATTTCTAATGAATTCAAGAGAATCTAAGGAATTTCAAGAAATTTAAAGACACTTTAAGTGATTTTAATAAATTTAAAGGAATTGATTATAATGTTAAGGAAATCTTATAAAAAATCTGAAAGAACCTTTTGATAATTTCTTTCACCTCTTTTAAAAATCCCTTTAAATCCATAAAATCAATAAAAATCTTTTAACATCTCTTCTCTTTGAAATTCCCTGAAATCCATTGAAATCTCCTTAGAATCTTTTTAAATCACTGAAATCCTCTTAAATTCCCCAACAACAATGGAAATCTTTTCAAAAACTTTAATATTATTGAAAATCCCTTGAAACATTAAAAAAAATGATATTACTTTAAAATCTGGAAACCCATCCGAATTATTTAGAAATTATTTTTAAAATTCTTAAAAAATCTATTGAAATCTTTCAGGAAATATTTAAAATCTTGTAAAATTCCTGGAAATCTTTTTAAATTTCCTAGGATCACCTGAAATCTCTGAAATCTCCTTAAATTCCTTAAAAGCACTTACAATCTTTTACAATACTTTATAAAGTCTCTTTAAAATTTCTTTAAATATCGTACGAAATCTCATAAAATTCCGGGCAACCCCAGGTAAATTTCTGCTAGTAAATAAACAAAAATTTTGTGTTTGGCAAACTTTGGACAGTATTTTAAATTTGTTTCTAGTTTCTAGTTTAAAATATAATTATAATCATAAAACAGAAATAATAAAATGAAAACTTGAATTTTACTAGAATCAGAAATAAATTCCGGGTTTTAAATTAAATTCCCGGGCAAGTCGCCACCCTGTATTACTAAATAAATATGATAATCCAGAAAAATTTGAAATCCATTTATATCTGCGAATATAAGAGTTCGTTATTGTTTCCTTCCTTCGTTAAAAAATCTTCGGGGCAAAATTCATTAATCACGCGGTGGGTTAAATCAGTCATGATTTTACTAGAGGCGAAAAATGAGACCTACCTAGGTGAACTTCATTAAGTGATGTTCAAAATTGAATAGTTCAACGACTATTAAAGGAAGCCCGAGGCGATTATCTAATGAGAATACGAAAATGAAATAAAAAGAGGAAGTGGCAGAGTGTCTAGCGAGTCATTGGGAAAAGAAAGGAGGAAAGGGGAGAGGAATATATAGGAAGAGAAAGATGAAGAAGGTCGTCGAGGAGGAAGAGGTTAGGCCGTGTTGCGAAAAGACTGCGGCAAATTCGTGAACATCAAAAGAATTAAATCTCCGCGGCGAGTCGACCGCAGAAACTAATATCTCAGCGCCTCTCTCCGTCCGTTTGTTCCTCCATGCTCGTGATATTGGTACCCCTGTTTCAGCTACTCTGCCACTTCAAAATCTCCGATTATCTCACAATTTTCTATCAAACGATTACTATTTTTCAATCCAATAGAATTTTATCAATACCAATATCCAATTACACTGAAAAAAAAATCAAGATTCATTAAAAAATTCATCAATAAAAACACATCTCTACATTATGAACAATAAACATTATATACTTGAGTAAAAAGAGAATAAAAATATTTCGTTCATAAAAGTGGGACACAAATTCTTTGGAGTAAAAATTGGACAAAATAAATTCCCAGAATAAAAACAGAATCCCAATACGAACGCTGATTGGTTCTAGTTTGATACTAGTAGCGTTTTTTCTCTGAGAATTCATTATCCCATTTTTATCAGAAGAACTTTTATGCCATTACAAACGAAATATTTTTATCCACTTTTTACCCTCAGCCATTCACTTATATATAGTTAAAGTTACAGTTATATGAATTTCGGTATCCAGAATTAAAAGAGGAATTTTTTTCAGTGTCACTTAATTGATTTTCAATTTTACTCAAAAGCTGTTAATGAAAATTGACAGGACTGAATGGGCTCGTTGCGCGAATCTGGTTTCGTATACTTGGCAGGGTTCGTCGAAAAAGAAAATTGATAAACCTTCTCGCTCGGTTGTATCGACAGGATAAAGGTGATGAGTTTTTGTCCCTGCACCACCGGAAAGTTCTTCGTCTCTCCGGTGATTGAGAGCGAATGGAAGATGGAAGCGAGACCTGTTTTCGAAGATGACTGTACCCAGGTTGCGCAGGTGTGACCGATGGCGGCTCTCTTTGATCCGCATAAGCGACCGGCTACTTTGTCCGCGACTCACCGAGCTTCTGCCCTATTTCGGCCCAATTATTTTCAACCTGATCCAACACCTTCCCTGAACTAGATCCTTATGATTCGCGGACTAATTTTCAGCAATTCATATCTCCCATATAATTCGTAGTGCCATCTGCCGAAGACCTCTTTGGAATCAAGCGAATCAAATCCGAATTACAAGGCCAAAAGAGATCTTTTATAGAATCTTTTCTTTTATCTTTTGGTGCTGCTTCTTAGAAACCTTGTTAATTCCAAGAAATCTGAATTAAACTTGAAAATCAGATTTAAAGTTTACGCATCTGTCAACGGTGGATTTTTTTTCTAAAATAAGTTATTGGAATTGTCTAGTAAATAGAAGTTGCTTTGATGTCTTCGGTTCGTTCGATGAGATGTCTATGCGGTCGGTACCTCGGAATTTCGTGATGGGTCCGGAACGAATGTGTAATACGACTTTTATGGGGGGATTCTCTCGACATCTCAAGATGCATCTGATTTGTGGCTCGCTTTTGCATATGAGTAAAGGTATGCTCCATTCCGTCCTACGTCTACAAGCTATTCCCTCGTAACTTGTTCCGTTCTTCACCTTTGCCACCAAAGGCGATTATGATTATTTTCTTTTTAACTTTGTACCACAAGGAGAATAATTCGAACTCTTCTTTATTGTTAGCATTCATTGCAGAGGTGTCTATTCACGTGGGACCGAAAAAGGGATACAATGTAGTTTCAATTTCCATCTTGGTAAAAGCTTGACCACATTTTTGCATATTTCGTCTCTGAAGAGTGGTCAAATAGTTTATGGGTGTATTTCAGAAATACTTGAAACGACTATTTCATTTGATTACCTAATTTCAGATTTCATATTCGAATGTTTGTAAACAGTTCAACAGTTGCTTAGCTGTTGACCTGAAAGCATATTTTTAAGATTTGAACGTCACTCACACGTGAAATAATGTTCTAGAAGATTAATTTTGTGTTTTTTTTTTGTGTTTCAGAGCAAGCCAATCACCTGAACCTCTTCAACAATAGGCAACAGCCGAAAAAGAAGCGAAAGAGTAGAACAGCTTTTACGAATCAACAAATATTTGAATTGGAAAAGCGATTTCTCTACCAGAAATATTTGAGTCCAGCTGATAGGGATGAAATTGCAGCACAATTGGGTCTAAGTAATGCCCAGGTGATCACCTGGTTCCAGAATAGAAGAGCAAAATTAAAGAGGGACATGGAGGAACTCAAAAAGGATGTTCAGACTGTCAATCCTCTCCTGGTAGCACAACATCACAAAACCTTCCTCGAAAATGTTCAAGACTTTGGAATCTTGAAGAAAAAGCCACTACCAAATTCGATGGATGAAAAGTCGTAGGCTTGGGTTTTAAAATGGAAAAGCGAAATTACAAATTCAAACTCTTGAAATTCTTCAATATTGTATGATAGATGAGTTATCTTCTATATAAAAATTAATCGATTGCTGGAGAATTATCTATGATCTAAATTTTGCAAGAACTATAATGCCTAAAGTCCTATTTTCCTTGATCACAACGTCTTTATAAAAGAATTGTCGTTTATAGATTGTAGAGAAGGGTGACGAAATCCCTAAAAAAATTTAATATCTCTGATGTATGTAAATTTGTGAGATGTCAATATAAACATCGTTAATGTTAAAAATTATTTAAAAGGAGAGTCTCCAATTCCAAAGTGATTACAAAACTAAAGAGAAGCGTTTTGAAATTTCTGAAATCGCTTTCAATCTTGATGGACGTTATTAGATGCGTGTATGACTTTTATATTAATTTCATAAACGTCCTCCTTCGCTTCGATATGGAATTATGCGTTACGTTACGGCGGCGATCGAATTAGTTGGATGTATTATAATGTATTTATTATAAAAGAAAGTGATGTCCGCGTCGGGTCGGATTAAATTGATGATAATAAATTATTAGTAAATATATATAGCTTATAAATTATGAGTCGCTTTCACCGGCTATCTCGTGTACATAATGTTGTATATAGCATATTTGTCATTAACTAGAAGATTTTTCCGTGTAGGTAACGTAGAGCCATATAGATGGGGCACTGCAATATACCTAATTGTCAGTTTAATTAGGGAGTTTTACGATTTTGTATGATATAAATTCTACGGTGTGCATGTTACTCGGAATGACAAATGGACGCGTGAATGGCTCAGAGTGCCTGTACAAACAGAGTAGAACAGTGTATAGCGATCCAAAATAAATAGAAAATTCATTATATCTTAATTACTCGCCTTATTCTTGATACCCTTTTCACCTATTCCATAATAAATACCTTCGAAGAATATTTATGTTAAGAAGATAAAATAATATTTTAAAAGTTCAAGAAATTTGGGGAAAAACAATCTCTAATTTGCTTCAAATTAATCATTTTTAAGTAAAAATGTAGGGGAATGTTGAAATCTATTAATTGTTAGTGATTAATAAACTAATATTTAAAGATAACTTACAATCATTCTACTTTTTTGTTTAAAGAAAGTTTCCATTTTGGAAATATAGAAATATAGCTAGAGATGAAAAATGTCAAAGTTCAAACTTTTGTATAAATCAGGCTAAAAGTATTCAGATATTTTCCGGTCCCACATAGTAATTTTTATATTTCAATAATAGGAACTCAAACAAAGAAGAAAAAAAATCTGATTCAAAATTATCTATGAGCTCAGAGATTTTGTGAAATATCTCATTAATGGTAATTAGAAAATAAAGATTTCTTTTTGGTTTGAATTTGTCATAAACATGTCAATAAACAATCTCTGGGACTTGACAATGGCAATAGTGAGAGGAAAAAAACGAATGACAAATGACAAGCCACCGATTGTTCGGTTCTTTTATGCAAAGGTTGAAAACTCTCGGTCGTTTGCTATTTGTCATTCACTTGTCTTTTTAACTCAACTTGTAACTGCTGACACGTGGCACCGCATGTGCAGGATTATTAGTAACAGACTGACTGAATTGCGTACGCAGTTAATGGAATTATAATTAGTACGCTGATTACAAGATTCAAAGCAATCTAGAATCCATAATCAAAAAAATATTTAAGTGAAAGTATCAGATTCATTTAGTACTGCTGTACGATATACCTGCCATCAATAATAAATCTAGATTACAAGTTTTTATAAACGTCTAAATATAATTTCATATATACCTAAGAAGCTTTCAACTTTGATGATAATGTAAATCATTATTTTAGGAAATACTCGTCTGAAAGTGAATTCCATGTCAACTATTCTCAGCAATGTGAATATTAAAATAGTTTCGCTGATATCCGAAAATTTAATCAACTTCGTGATCCAGAAATTTAAATTCCTTGAAAATTGTTAAAGAGAAACTTGACTTTTTGTTTTAGATAAAATAAAAACATAAATAATCGCCAATTTTGAAAATTAATATCCAAAATACATTATTAAATAAGTAATAACTTCAAAGTTGTTAAAAAATTCGAGAATCTTCAAGAACTCTAATTCTATGAAATATAAATGCGAAAGGCAGATTGTAACACTCGATTAGCTCTTCCATTATTTCCGAAATTATTTTAAAACACTTTAGAAATAAATAAATTCTAATATTTTACAAAAGAAATTAATTAATTCAAACAAAGTTGGATTTTATCGCTAAAATCATAAGAGAAATTATTGAAAAATAAATAAAATGAAATAGTAAGAAGTCTACATTACTTCAATGATGATTATTCAAAGCCCGGTTGATTTAAGAGTTTAAAGGTAGGAAGATTTTGAATTTGATACTATATAACATTTCGAAATTTTTTTAGTTTTAGAATGAAGTTGAATTCTAAGACAATTTTAAAAATATTTCTTCTTTGTATTAAAATAATTCTGTGTAAAGGTTTATGTTATCTAAATTATAGAAATTAGACAACAAAATTGCTTTAGAGGAGTCAAATTGAAAAATTATAATTCTTGCAAATCCGATGAGTTGTCATGGAATTCACCCCAGAGTCTGCAAAAAGAAAAACTGTTAAAATATAAGAAAACTAAATAACAATAAAAGTATATCGAGTGGTAGTATAGGTATTTTCATTATGGGGGATGTAAAAGGGCTAAAAAAGATGTAAAACCGAAAAAATTTTGGAGCACCATAACCTTAAAGTGGAAGCTCAAAATTGCGGAAAAATCATGACGCAATTTCGTTACCTGGTGTTTGAAAAACAACTTGAAAACGAAAATCAATATTTCTCGATCAAAATCAGGTCAAGTTTTGAAAGAGAAATGTGCTAAAAACAATTTATCGATTAAAAATGCAATGGTCTAAAATATGACCAATTGACAAAGACCAAATTTGGATCAAATCACTCAAATATAATTTCGAGTAAAAAAACGGAGACTAACCTTGTTTTTTGCAGTATTTAGCATCAAGACAACAAGAAACCATTGGAGAATCAAAATACCACTGAATTTAAGTCATTAAACAATACAATTTACAATTTGAAAAATTTACTAACAACAATGGCGTTTTCAACAAAATGGTGGAAAATCGATATCGATTTTTGTACGATGAATAATCACTTCAAGCACTACTTTCGCAATACTACTGACTATTATTAACGGTTTTAGAATACGCGAAATACTGAAAAGAAAGTTATTACTCCGAATCACTCAATAAATACAGTTGTTTTTTACTTCGGCACTTCCACAATTTAGACAATAGACACTGGTCTGGTGACTGGTGACAAAATAGTGGAGTCACCTACCGACAGTGCTGCCAACATTGAAAAATAAAATTTTCTACATAGTCACGTGATCAAAATTTCAAATTTCAGATCATAAATTTTAAATAAAATACTCCTGCGTAGGTATTTAGTAAAATTGTGTGTTAATTATCAGAAAAGGGATTGTATTTTATATTATAACATATTAATTTCAATCAGAATTTGAAACCAAAACCTCAAAAATCAAAATATAAATAATCGAATCCAAATTTGGGTTTGAAATGTTGGCGGAGCTTGCAAAAGCAATGACATTGCAACAATCAGAATCAACCGACAGTTGACGTTTTTCGTTTGCCTTGCGCGGGTCAGGGTCTCAGTTTCTTTTGACTTTTCGTGTAAATCGGAGCCGGTCTTTGAGAAAAATTGTTAAAAGCGCTTAAATTACGTGCTGATTTTGTAAAATCATGTTGTTTTCGGAAATTCCGCGGAATAATTATAGTGTCCTTTGTTTCTCGTGAATGAAAAGTGAAGTGAAAAATATTATAAAAAATCTCGTTTCTTTCGTCGTTTTTGCAAGTACATATTAAAAAATCGTTTTTTCGTATAACCGTGTTAAATAAAGTGCATCTATCCGTTTAAGGAGATTATTAGACTTGCGAAATTCTCTTCCTGAATTTCTAACGTATGCTAATAGCAAAAATCTCTTTGGCTATAGAAAACGGACGAGTCCATTATTTTCTTCAAAAAAGTAAATAGTCATTATAACCTCAAATTGATACGTATATATATATAATGTTCGGATAAGTACATTGTTGTGAAATTTTCATAAATTAATTAACAATTATTGGCACTATTTTTTAATATTTTGACGATGCAATATCGGATGCAATTTCTTATGTTTAGTCATTTATAGCCTTGCATAAAAGCCATAAAACCATGAGTGTAGAAAATTAGATTTTTTCCTTTTATTACATATTTAAAATTGTAAAACTTTCCGAAAGCAGAATTTTATTTTATATATTTTACAGGGTGGCATAATCTAGGAGTTGACCTTGGATCTTTCTCGAAGATTTAAGTGGATTAAGTAAAAGTCATTTATAAACAAAGTTGGAGGTCACATGAAGTTTTTAAGCTGTAAGTCTTTGTTATTACTTCTAAATTGCAATTTTCTTCTACAAAATAGGTAATTGAACACCAATTTCTTAAGTATCTTTTTATTTTTATGTTTATGCAAATAAGTCTCTTTTTATCTTAAAAGGCGATTTTGCTCTACATTGTTAAGAGCAAAGTTCGAAAAAGGGGTACGATATTTAGTAATGCAGGAGAAATGACAAAGGTACAAACATGCACGTTTATGCACAGCAGGCGTGCATCTAAGGCGCGAGATGAAAAGAAATTATTGGCCAAAAATAGCGCAAAGCGTCCGGTTCTTCCGAGAATCTTTTTGATGCGGTTCGCAAGGTTTACCCAGGGCTGTAATTTATTAAGATGAAGTCATTACGCTGCCTGTGTAAAATTCATTTGTGTAAAGCCTGCAACTCGTCATAAATGAATACCTGACATAACAAAACTCGACCGAACTGGTCATAGTACCTACGGTCTAACACTAAAGTAAATCAGAACACCCCCTTCGTTGAAGAACATTAACGTCGGAAACAACCGAACTTTTAAAATGCGATAAGCTTTTTACAGCACGAACTTAACACATTTTATGATAAACTAAGTTCACTTCAGTTTTTCAAAATCACATAAGCATATCCAAACTTAAATTATAATAATTAACGATGCCGAAAATTGATTGATAATCTTGATGATTTTCTTAAATGGATTCAGATCTAATTCTTTTTTCTAATTAAAGTTGCTTAAGGCATGAGCATTAATTGGCTGGAACGAATTTGAGTTTTTTTGAGTATATTTTCTAGGGTTTGTAATTTTCTCAACCTCTATTAAAATAAATTTCACTGAACCCCAAATTCACCAGATTTTAGAAAATGAGGTGTAACTGTAGAATAGGGTTTTCACACAAAGGTGAAGAAATCGGGACTTTTAGAGATTTCCGTAACCACAAATTTTAGAAATGATTGTCGAAAGACACTAACGACAAATAAAGACTTCAAAATGATTTCGTCGCTAGCAGTCTGCCAGCTGTTGAAACTATTACAGCGGTCGTCGTTAAGTGTAGGTTCGGTTTTCTTTAGACACGCGTTTGTGGAGCTTCACACCCCGAAAATTAAGATAACAATAATTCTTCTTACACTAATGGCCCTTTTGTAAATCATCTTCACCGGAAGTAATTTGATTGATATCACTAATGACTCGAAATTAGTGATTTTGAAATAATCGTTCCAAACTGTTCCATTCTTCATTTATATTGAAAAAGATGCTTAGGAGAGAATTATACTCAAACCTATAATTTGATTATAGCCTAAATTCGGTAAAAGTCTATTCCAAAATTGATTGATTTTGATGGTATGAATTTTAGGGAAATTTTATGTTTTTTTCTAAGTGTTCTGAGTTATAGGATTTATGAATTTCAATTTACGAATTTGAGTAGAAAATTAATAGTTAAACATCAGAAAAAGTATATAGATATTGCTTGGGTTTGTACAGACCACGGACGGCTTATTCTCTTTGCTATTATCTTCGGAGCCATATATGAAGCAGTAAGCAAGGTAGCCCACACCGCCTTGTAATTCAGACGCCGCTACATCCAAATAAAGAATTCATAATGGCGATGATGACCACCGCCAATTTTCTCGATATATCCGATACACCAATAACTCAACCGATCCCATCTTGTCGAGCATGATCGTTTATTGTCCTTCAATCTTTATGGCTTTTGTACTACCGAGTGAAATCATGCGGTACCAGCGGCGCCTTTTATTGAAAATATTCTTCAGCTTTAGTCCTCCCTCGGTCCTTCCTTAAAAAAATACTGTACCATTTACGAGATAAATTATTGACTATTGATGAAAGTATTTCCAGCTTATTATTCAATCAAGTTTAAAGGATTCTAATAGTTTCTACCTTCAGTCTGTGCTAATCATTTCTTTCTGACAGTTTAACAAATCAGTTACATTTCCGATGATTATCTGGACCTGGTGCTAAGTTATAGAAATAATTATAGGCTTTATAGATCCAGTTTTACAAATATCTTTAGTTTTATCTTTTGCATTACAGGATTGGAGATAATCCACCATGATTAGTGTTGCTGGTTTCATCAAAGTAGTAAACAAGAAAGGCGGCAAATGTACATGATCACTTTGAGTAATCCCACAGGATGTTCAATGACGGTTTTCAAGGGATCATTCTCATGGTATTGACACGCCCACGTAATGCAGATTCATTTACTCGTTGAGTCGCTTAACCTGATGGCAAACCATGCGTCAGTCATCCTCAGAAAGGCATCACGAAGAAGCAGATCCATAATTTCGATGCGAACACGCGAGGAACGTGTTTCCCTCGCATTGGTAATTAGACGCAGATCGAGGTTCATCCCTTCTCATCGACGAACCTTGTTAATACGATATCTCGAGCTTGATGCCTTCTTTTACCTCTTCGGCGTCATTATCAGCTTGTTCCTTTTCGCTGCTCGCTTACGCGTCAGCGACATCGTAATCTCTTGCATGGCCTGTGCCATTCGGATTGAAATTACTACCTTGCTGTAATTAGATTCGTGTCCTCATACAGGATGTTGAGGACTTATGATGCATCAGGATGAGGGAAGTGCATTTCTTGAATTATGGCATTAGGAAATCTGGTCATGAAGGTTCTTCTTAGATTTTTCAGAGAAAACGCATTGCTGTTATATTTTTAACGATTTCAAATCGTATTTCTCACATTCTTGTTGAATATCGATTCCCTGGGTTCTGTCTGAAAAAAGTTTTGAGGCCTTACTTCGTAATCTTTTTTCATTTGGTGCTAAATTATAGACTTAAGAATAATCGTACTAATAAATCGTACAAAAATTAGAAGAAACTTTGGAAATTTAAGTGGTTGGGGCAATTTAGAATTTGTCTATATAAAAAGCCACAGGCTTAAGAATAGTTTTAACTTTATTTCTTTTTTACTCTGATATAGTTCAAATCTTGCACTTGTGGTACTAAGTTCCCTCTGTGATCTGATAACATTCAACCTCGTGTCACGGCATTCGACATATTATGTCACGACGTTATAAAGCACTTGGCAGGCGGGTCTCAGGTCTGTCGAGTTTGGTCACACAGTAATCGCTAATATAATGTTGGTATTATAATGTTTCGATCCTCGTTCGCGTTGCGTATGTAGAGAAAGGCGCGTCATAAACGCTTCGAAAGCCGTGATGCCGTTAGAATAGATTTAGATACGGTTATGTTTCAAATAAACGATTGTTCACGCAGCCCTAATTTCTATCTGCTATATGCATCTTTCAGCATATTAAAAAAGAAACTTTTAAATTCGCAAAAAAGAGGCGGATTTTCTTCTACCGCTGAAGATATTAAATCCCTTTGGTCAGATTTCCAAGATAAGGTGGCATGTAAGAGAAGCATATCATTAATCTGCAATGACTGATGATTCTAGTAGACCGGAGGCATCAGAAAAAAGGGTTAGACTCTCTGATTTTTCGTTTATGATCACATTGACCACACACGTATATGCAACACGCCCATATTTTCTTCGCGCGCCAAGCATGTCATTATATATGTGTAAACTTACACATGTGCTCAAGCTTCGTTAGCGTTGTTGAATATCATGGCTTTTTAGCCTCTAGGTGTCATTAGGGTGCGGATGGACAAACGGATGAACGCTGATTGGTCTCGGCCAATCGCCTTCGGGGACATTGAAGCATCAGCTGTCCCATTCTCGCGGAACACGATTGAAGATGTTCTGCTTCGTTCGAATGGCGATATGCTGTGGTGCTACATAGAGAGAAATGCTTATCCACTTGAAACGAGTAAATCTAATTGAATACGAACCTGATAAATTACTTCCTGGTTTCAGATTGTCTTCGAGGCTAAATGCAATTTATCACACTTTTCTCCGGGAAAAGCTCATTTCAGACAGGATTGAGATGGATTTCACTTGGTTCAAGGCACGTTCGGTATTAAAAAGATTTGCATTTCTGCTGAAAGGGTTATTTCTTAGTAAAATCGAAAACGTAATTCTGTTGATTCAGGAAAGTCTCTCATTAAGTGAAGTTTATTAGATTAGTGCATAGAATCGTTTAATCGTTTAATCGTTTAATGTGATAGCAAAGTTAAAAGGGGTTGAACTTCTCTACTTTAATTGAATTCTATGCAAGCAGGGTGGCCAGAAGATACAGTTTTTTAATTTCACTGATTTTACTTGACTTTTAGACAAAATTGAGACAATTTTAATTTAATATTATATAGTATACAATAGTCCTATACTCTAAAAGTCCTCTATTCCTCTATTTTGAAGAGAATAGAGACTGTGATCCCTGTAAATGTCAAACTGACGTAATTATTTATAAAGAAAAGTCATAACGACAAAAAAAAATTGCTAAACAGTTACGCGACAAGAGATCCTAACTTATTATTATTTATAAGTACATCAATTTATATTTTAAACTATTTCTATTTCTGATAGCTACTATTTCTCTGACTTCTTTGAGAAGTAGCCACCATGAAAAACAATTTAAAACTGTAGAGCCATGGAACATGTAGCCATGTAGGAATATGGAACGTAGAAATTTATATCTATTTTATATAGTACTAGCAGAATCTTCTTTCGTTCAAGGAGAAATTCTCCGACCTGTCAATAAACAAAAGGCTCCTAAAAATCTTGAACAGATTTGTTCCAAGTGTCTAGCTTTGTGCACAATACACAATACCAATAACCATAGGAGCGGACAATGATCACGGTGACGTCATGTTGGAACGGGGACCAGATACGTTAATGGTAAGGAGGCCCGGGACCAAGTCGGAGCCTGCCAGCGGCTCGGCTCCTGATTACAGACTTCGGGATCCTCTACACTCTCGCTCTCACCTCAGGTATAGTAGACGATTCACCTCGGATATCACTATAGTTCACACTGCGACTGGCAGTTTGTCCAATCGACCAAGGTGTTGTAACAGGTAACCATGGAGGTGGTCCCCGACATTCCAGTTTCTCATGAAATTTATCGATGCCGTATTCCACGCTTGATGTTCTGCGCCTAATGTGACACACCAATGACCAGCGATGTCTCGTTTGTTGTCGTAATTAGCACTCCACGGCCATCGAATTGCCATCTAGCCCTCTCAATGAGCTCTTTAGTTTTTGAAATTGGACATCAAACTCATCAATGCGCATCTTAATTCCTTTAAATGGTAGCATAAATATCAGTGGATCGATAAGTGTCCGTAGAATATATTTATATAGGCGTAGAATTCAGAAATATATTCGAATGGGGTAATAAAATTTCCACTTAGATGGAATATTTTAACGAACGACTTCTGGTCTTAAACTTGTTTTTAACGCTGTTTTCGGGTAGTATCGAAGCGTTAACCAATTATACCTGTCGAGTTGATTCAATTGGTATTATATTAGCATAAAAAGAAAGGAACATCTGGCTTTGGAGAACGTGGTCACATGAAATTTTCAAGTCCAATCTTCTTGTGAATTGAGATAGATATGAGAATCAAGGATATCCATCACAAGTTGAGTAATTCGACGGTCGCTTATTGTTAGTCGGTTTAGACGAGGTATGGATTTAGGGTTGGTTAGGTTGGCTTTGGTAACATCGACTAGGTGCATAGCGTGGCGTGTGTGTCGGCGCAGGCAGATTAAAGGCTTCAGGATAATTAAGTAGCGCCTTCGAATAACGCCCAGCTACAACACAACGATCCGATCTTCGTGTTCAGGATTTCCCTAGCCAAAAGGTTCGCCGTTCACTCGTTCCTTCTGTAGTCCTTTCCTTCGAAGTTCGTCTCTTGAAGAGCCAATCTGTCAATTCATCTGTGTCTACACTCTTTAGTATCTCAACGACTTTGCTTCTATTGAAACACGATTTCCTGATTGGAACTGAAAGACTCAGGTGAATAAGAAAAGGCGAAACAGATGGTGGCCACATGTGACGTTAGGAAGGTATCAGTCTATTGACTGGACATGATTGAAGATGATTGGTTGTGACTGTGTGTGATATATGTACTTGGCAGTTTTGTAGTCTACAGGTGCAAACTTTCAGCACTTATTACTTATTACTGAAGTACTACATAAACGACTGCTGATCTTTGACATCAGTTGTTGTCTTAGGGAGCTATCTTGCTGTAATGTAAGCTAGAATGTTTCAAAACGATTGAGGAAGTTCATAAATCAACGTTGCGATGTTCATTTCAAACTCAGACGTCTACTAGTTTGCATTTCATAAAATGTTTAGATTATCAACTAGTTGTAACTCATAACACAGTATCAGAATAAGCTTTGAACTTGAATATTCATTGATAGTCTGAACTAAAATTTACTGCTAACTGCAGAATCTTGATCAGTCAGATGCAGGTGATGAGTTCGTTAGGATGGCCGGAAGTTCCTGTTGCTCAGCAATAACTTGATCGTTACATACTCTCAACCTTCATAATGCTCGTCATCAACAGCTGCCCAGAATACTTATTAGCTCCCACCGCTAAAATTCTCTTCTAGTCAAATGGCAATGTTACCATTAACCAAATTCATCCAGAAATGGCAATTAGGAACATTAGCAATCAAGAGTAATCGGGTTCCCTTTCCGTAAAATCAGAATCAGGTCTCATCCTGGTGAAGAGTTCCTTGGGTACCAAGAAAGGAAGGACCCAGTGCGGGATTATTAGTGAGCGGGTAGTCGTAGAAGGTGTGATTCTGACGTGTTGGACGCCTCTTCTCTGCAGGTGAGACCGCGAGAGGGCACGAGAGGAGAGTGAGAGAGAAAGATAAGGAAGAGAGCAGAGATGAGGAGCGTGAGGGAGAGGACCGAGTTGAACTGGAGAAGAGATCAGGGAATTGACGTGAGATTGAGAGAGAGAGGAGAGGAGCGAGGTTAAGAATAAGAGGAAGAAAAAGGGGTTTTGGGGTGGGAGAAGATCAAACGAGCCGACGAGCCACGGGGTGGTCTCTACCCGCGCTTCTTCCACTCTTCCTTCTTCTTCTTCTGCTTCTTCTTCTCTTTTGCCGCTGCCTACCAACCTCTCTCACCTATATTATTCATATTTCCATGCTCATGTTCCTGACTATGTGGTTCGACGATCTACGCTCTTTTACCGTACGTCCCTGGGCCCCACCTATAGTGGCCACTTTGTAGCTGATACCCCTGACGTATGCGTTTTAAGTACTTGTGGACGTTCTACTGTGAAGAACTTGTCGATCAATGACGATAAGATTCATGATCATTTAATAGGCCTCGAATATCGTGATTAAATAGGTCTTATTCATTCGCGTGAATGCTATTCTTCGGCAGATTCTGGCCTGATGGCCATTCTTTGAAATTTGGTTCCTTTTTGTTTGGAAAATAGATCTCGGAATTGATACTCATTCAAAAGAAGGAACATGTTGTCTACCATGGGTGTTGAAAACTAAATTCGGACCGATTAAGGGAAAATATTTAACTATGACGTCACTATTTCAGCAAAATATCTTTGGATTAAAAATAAACAACCGGATATTTGTCCTTAACTCCTTGTCCTTCTGGAAAGTTTCCAAGAAGTTTGTAGGGAACTTCGTGAATATTTTCATGGAAATTCTGATTTTGCTCTCCACTTATCATGAATCTTTTCTGAATTTTAATTGATTTACTGACCGATTTGCATTACTCACAATCCGAAGGAAGCTTATTCTTGAATGAAAGTAAGGAAGATCGGGTCTACTTGTCGTGAGGCTCAAAGCGAGTTTTTCGTTCATAAATAACATTATAAGCCGACGATTTAATAGCTCGATAAAATGAATATTCAAAATAATAATATGATATATATCTTCTCTTATTTTAAAAGTAAAACAACATGCAATTCGATATTTTTAAACTGAATCCGTCATGATGTAGTGTATGTAATCAGGGTCCTTCGGCAGTTGTCCCTTGATTCTGTCATGAGTTGCCGGAAAGATTCCCGAATTTCTACTTTTTTCGTAACAAGACCCAGAATTCCAGAAATATCAAAAATAGTTGAATCGATGATCATAGAAAATACGGCGCCAGCTTATAGAGTATATTTTATAATTCCACAGACAGCTCTTCTCCCACCTGGTTCTGAGGCTGATTAACGATAGAAACCTAAATACTAAACTCGTATGGCGCACGAGACCGGCTACTGAAATTAGGAATGTGGTGTGAATTAGGATTTAGCTCATTCGTGTGGCGTATAGTTGATACACACATAAAAGACCCTACCTCTAAACTCTAAAGCTTCGCCGCGCCGGTTATCGGCGGACTTAAATCTGCTTATCCATTAGAACCTTTCTCATACTTCGTCTTACGTTTTTCACTTAATTAAGAAAGCTTATTTATGGGTTTATTTGTAGAATCCGTCTCGAAAATGTGTTTGAAAAGGTTGGTTTACCTGCTACTGTGAGTTTGAATACATAAATGCTTTGTGATTAGGTATGTCAATGGAATCTTTCTCAATAAAATATACTTTGAATATTAATTCCGTAATTTCCGTGTAAGTTACGAGTTTCCTATTCTAAGAAGGATTTTGATTAAACAGGACTATTTTAATTGAAATCGTTAAAAAAAGGGGGAGGGGGATTGGGAAGATGAGTAGTAACTATAAATTTGATTGGTAGTGGTTTGGATAGGATTAAGCCTGTGTAGAAATTTTGATGGGATACTAGGGAAAACTAGTCAATATTTGATGCTTCATTGATTAATTTTCTGAAAACAAAAATCAAATTATAAAAAAGTTGTAGTAATTACATTGAAACATGTGATTTAAGGATTTTTAAAGAATTTCAAAATAATTCAAGGAAGTTTCAATATTTTAGAGCAATTAAAACATTTTTTAAGTGTTTTAGGGGATTTTAAATGATATTAAGAAATTTGTTAAGATTTCAAGTGATTTTAAGGAATTGAAGTGAGTTTCAATTGATTCTAGGGAATTTATAAGAATTGCAATAAATTTGATAAAGTTTAAAAGATATAAAGATTTTCTATAGGATTTCAAGTGATTTTAAAGAATTTAAGGGTATTTCACGAAATTTTAACTGATTCTAGGGAATTCAAAAAGATTTCAAGTGTTTTTAATGATGACATCAAAATTTTTTATAGAATTTCAAGAGATTTTAATGGATTTAATTGAATTTAATACACTTACAATAGATTTCAGATATCAAAACAATTCAAAATAGCTTCAGGATTTTCAATTATTTAAAAATATTTGTACCTAACTATTAAAAAGGCATTTTAATAATATTCAAAATTTTCCAATGATTTTAGAAGAATATAAAAAAATGTAAAAATTTTCAAGAAATTTAAGAGTCATCAAAACTCGTGAAAGAATTTCAATAGATTTCAAATGATTTTAAGTAACTTCAATAAATTAAATATAGTTTCAAGATTTTGAAATAATTGACAAAAAAAAATGTTTTTGGATTCTTTAAAATCTGTGAAATATCTTGAAATCTGATGAAATTTGTTCAAATCACTTGAAACCATTTGTAATGTTTTATAATACTCTGAGATACTTTTAATTTATTATAATATTTCAAAATCTCATTAAATCTCTAGTTATTAAAAATTACGAAAAAAAATATAATCATAAAATATGACTTAATCCTTTAGTGCCCAGCATATGAAAATCAAGAAAATCGTAAATAATAAATATTACGCATTTCCGTGTAAACCTGTTTACAATTTTTAGAAATAGGTCCGTATTTGTCAACAATATACATATTAATTAATTTTCCAATGTTTGGTTTTGACATGGAAAGCTCTTCTGCCTTGTTTCATTTTCAAAATAATCACAGTTTTATTATCTTATTTTAAGATTGGAAAACGAAAGTAAACTTTGTAATGATATATTACCCCATAATGCCATTACCCCCATAAATGCCTAATTATATTAAAATATTTTTATTTAAAATAGAAATCCCAACCAGCGCCTCGTCAGAGCCCCATTTTAATTTTTAAATAAGGCTAAATGGGTCAATTTCTCCACAGGGGATATTAAAAAGTCGTCTCAATCGAGAAATGTCTATTTTCTGAGGAATCGATGGCACGAATGATTTGTCACAAATTTATTAAAATAGGTTTGTGGCAAATCATGGCCTGCTTTCGAGCGAAATCGCAAGGGATGATTTTAGTTGCAAATCGTGTAGCGCCGCGAGAACCGACAAAGGTCTTCAAAAGAACCGCTTCTAACGCCATCTTCCATTCGCCACCCCACTTCCTCCTCTTTACCGCCCCGCTCTGTACCTGGGGCACTGTCTCCCATTCGCTCGAATATCTCTTATTTCTCCACACCTTCGTGATTATCATACAAACATTGACAACAACAACAACGGCGATGCCGGAAAAAGGTTACTGCGGTATGCTTCAAACCACAGTGGCTAATCGTTCATCGCCTTCGACTGCTAGGGTTGCCACTTGTCTATGTCTGCATGCACTTTGATTTCTCTTCACCAGCTTACGAAATTCCGAGGAATGCTACTTTTGATTCAGACCTGATGCTGAAGTTAATTCGATTGAAATTTAGTCAATACTTGTGCAATGGAACTCTGCATCTTTAATATCGACTCTCTTCTGTCTGTCTTCTCTGTACTTCTCTCTGCCTATACATTATACTCCATTGTATTAGTGGCTGTAATAATAAATTCTAATAAAGCCTATAAAAGACCAATCAGATCTGAAGAATTGATCAACTTCTCATTCAGAGAAATGATTAGTTACCTAACTTAGCATTGCAACATTTTAGGATCAATGAAACTTTGCTAGATCTATTTTCTTATAAACTCTCTCCACTCTCTACATCAAAAGTTGGATTAGCAACATTTCAAAAGTGTGGAAGGCTTACTCAAGGCTGAAGCGTAAATTAAGCGGGCTATTCAAAATTAGCGCAAAAGTCAAATGGTGATTTAAGTAGACACTCTCCTATTCAAAAATGCTGCAACCTTGCATAGGCTAATTTCTAGTAGTCACCTTGGAGCCGTTAATACAAAGGCTTGAGTTTATAATACTTGAAGAAGGTGGACCGGAACAATAAGTCGAAAAGTCAGGCGTCAAGCCTAATTCCGGAACTAGTCAACTGGTGGTCCAGGAGTCTTGGGAAGCAAAAGATTCAGAGACAACGAATCAGGGAGAAACCGTTGCTAGTTTGCGGTGGTAGAATGGACCAGGTGGTAACAAATTAGTAGTCCCTTCGGTTCCCCTCCCTTTTTCATTTTCTTTCTCTCACTTTAAGGGACTTCAAAGGCCCTAATAGCCTTCGCGGTGGATGGTATCGACGATGTTGGTCCCCCGTTGCATTACCCTGGGCATCTATAGCTCAATTTGCCGACACCTCGCTAAGTATAGGTTGGGTGGGTGGTCCTTCCTGAGACCACGAGGCCCACAAGGAGTGGGCCCGACTCAGGATGATAGGTGAGAGTTTACCTCGTATATCTACCATCCATGAGACAATGGATATCGAGTTTGCCACGTACTGAGTCCTGATCCAAGAAAACCTCGTCACACCCATTCTTCCCCCCTTCTCTCGCTTATTTCCTCCTTTGACTCCTTTTCTTTAGAGTGCAGAACTAATTTGTATTTATAGTCGTCGTTATCGAATCTATCGAATATGAATTGAAAAGAAACGACCCGAGAAAAGGAGTGATCTTTATATAGCCCTCTTGTCATATTTAATCTTTCTAACAACATCCTGGAGGCTCTTGTAACAAATTATGGATTATTTCTATATATAAGCATTTTTATAATTTTACAATTTGAGGTTTGAACAAGTTGAAATTTTAGCCCGTTTTTGACCTTTAATTATGGGATTAAAAGAGGGTTTAATATAAACTCTCTTTTAGATTTTATGTATTTTGAAGGCCCTTCTTTAGCCCTAGAAATCCTCTTATAGAATAATATGGATATACTTGATAATAATAATATTTGTTAGTCAAACTAGGAAGTCGTATTTTGAGATTAGAACTTGGATCCAAAATCCTTGAGATAATAGTTTTTACTGTGATATCATACATTTGAAAAATATTTTGCAAGTGTCCAGTATCACTTTTATTTACTCCTAATTTTCCAAATAATTAATTTTACTCTAAGCAGATAAATTATAAACTTATTTATTTATGTTTTATTTATTGATAGCGATTTTTAAATAGATACTTAAGATACAATTTCTTGAAGATCATTTTCCTCAAAAAAATTATATTATATTACTTAATATTGATAATCACTAAATGAATTTCTGATTCAATGTATTTAACTTTTTTTAAATGTATTATATGTATAATTAAGATGAAATTTCCTGATATTTAAATATTTCACCTTTAAAATTCAGTTTAATTATTCTTATCTATTTTTAATATGCCCTAGCAAATGAAGTTAATTACACTGAGAAACTCTGTGTTAGAAAAATTACTAATATCGATAGCAAGTAGAGGCAAAATCCCAAAATTGAGACATTTTAATACAGAAAATAATAAATTTTACTATTTCAATAGTAATTTTTCCTATTTAAATAATAAAATTTATTATTTTCTGTATTAAAATGTCTCAATTTTGGGATGTTGCCCCTACTTGCTATCGATTTAGTAATTTTTCTAACACAGAGTTTCTCAGTGTATAAAATTATAAATATGCAGATTTTAAAGAGATCTTATTTAAATGCATAAAAATCATTGCTTTGCAGGTTTTGTAAAAGTCTAAAAAATATGCAAGTGATAATTATAGAAGATTAATTACAGAATTCTATAGTAGGTTCTAAAGAGGGCCAAAGTAGGTCCAGCAAAGTTCAAAAAAGACATAGAGATTTAGGGCTAAAATAGGGCTAAAATTTCGACTCCATCCGGGTTATAAATGACCTCACTGACCACTAAATTATCTCAATGATATCATTTGTGTCCTGCGCGAAGCCCAAAGACATTTTCTGATTTATATTATAGATAATTCCAAGTACGTCGTTAAGGTATCATTCCAGAATTTTTTTTACCAATCTAGGGTTCGAATTTCAAAAATAAATTCGCCCGATCGCATATTCGCTGTTTTTATAAGGAACCTCGGGCAAGATGAATAAGAACTTAAAGCGTCCGTATTACGGAGTGATTGAACGATGCACGTCTGGTCGATACCCTTCAGGCACGAGTAAGGCATATTATGGCGAAGACGGAGGCCGAATTTGCTAACGGCTTCTTATCGTTGAATTTCTCGCAAAAATCTCACGTTCGCGTATATATCTATGGCCATCGAATTCGTCCATTTACGCCTGTTTAAGGTGCATATAATCAGCAAAGTGATCTGCAGATTGCCGGAGCTTATCGTCTTTCTTTATGCTCGTCGTTCCCCAGAAAACGGGCATTCTAATTTAGACCCACCGAAATGAGCCTATAACTTGCATTACTTTTCAAAAGTTAATCGTTATCTCTTGATTAATTGCTCTCTCCATGTAGCAGCTTTTTATATTTCATCCACAAAACAGTTTCTTTGAATCAAAGAAACATTTCTTTAATGTACGGTCAAAGAAAAAGTTCTCAGATTTTTTTCCAAATATTCATAGGGTACTTGGAAATTTTTTTGTTGAGATTTTGGTCCCTAAACGAGTTTTATGGTCTAGGGGTTGTAAAAACAGTCGAATGATAAAATCATGATATAACTTTTATTGTATTGTCTTATCATCCTCATATTGTCACTTAATCTATAGAGAACCATGTATAAACATTAACAAAAATTATTACTGTCGTTTATAAACGTTGCAAACGGCAATTACAACTATATCAAACATATTAATTTCCAAATCGTCCTCAAATTCCAATTCTTGATTGAGTGTCAAGTCATCCAGATTTACTAAATCTTTTATAAGCGGATGCACTTTTAATTGGATATTCTCACACGATATAAAACCTTAATAACGCAGTATTTTATCTCCCAGAAATAATGATGTGTGAGTTGCATGCATATAATTATTAAAAATTATCCATCTGTCATTAACACTTTGCGATGCGTATAATTCAGCACGCAGTGATGCTATTAAATTAAATTTATCTTAAAATTAATTTTGTCTTTTCGTGTTACGATAGAAATCCTCATGCGACAATTGCAAGCACAAACTGTAGGTCATACGTATAGCAGGTACGTGCTAACCAGGGGTCAAGCAACAGCGAACACCATCGTGATACAATTATTCGTGACAGCACGACATGGGGCTGCTGACGACGCTGGGAAACACCAGTGTTGTTCAACACTCGCTCGGTTGCTATTTAGCACGCAAACTTTTGCCATCCGCTCATTGGGAACGGAGCGGCGCTTTATCTATAGTGCACTACAGCTACGCATTGCCAATGGCGTTGTAATGTTAACGATCATTTCTTGGTAACGACACGCTTCGATAATTTTCTTTCCATGAGCAAAAACAGTGTGGGCTATCCACTTGCTTAAGCGCTTAGACTGCAAAATGACAGTTCCCGGGGCTAGAAATTTTGTAAAACAATCCAGCAATTATGTACATAGATTTTTATGTATGATGATGATGATTTGTACCAAAGATATATTTATATATGATGATCATTGATCACAGTCGAAGGATAGGAACAATTAGGTCTAATTGGCGAAGCGAATCTGTCAATTGGTTTGCAAAAATTAATCAGGTTTCATAGGCGGGATAGAAAATTTATCTCTGACTTTATAAATAAGTAGAATATCTTTAAGAGCAACTTTTTTTTGGACATGAAGTGATCCTAGGAAATCTAACTTGAAATTTACAAATCCTCTCTATATCAATAATCAGCTTTCAAATTAAAATTGGAAGATTTTGTTTTTGTTATGGATTTGAGAATAGTTTTTAATAATTTAGAAAGAGTATTTTTTTATTTAGAGTATTTATCATTCCAGATTTTTGTGGGCATTTTTTTAAAATTAGTGGTCTCTTTATTCTGATCAGAATTAACTTCCAGTACAGTACGGTTTCTTTTAGGAGTTAATGGTCCAAAAAAGTTATTCGTTGGTAGCGTGAACACTATATGTAGATAGTTTTTTGCGTTCCTTTTTTTTTTGTTAAAGTTTTCTTAGGATCAAATAAATATCAGTACTTTTAGCAGTTGGCTGTTTTTACTCAGGATCATTTTTTATTTATTTTCAGAAGCAATTTAATATACAAAATTTGTCTTAAATTTAGAGTGTATTAGATCGAAAATTGAATTTATTTATATCGGCAACAATATTCTACATTGTATCATGTACACGGATGCATGAAATTGTGTAAAGGTACTTGTTCGATCACCGAAGTTAAACAACGCTTGGCTCGGTTATATTCGGATGGAGGCCTTCGTAACAGAGTAAATATCAGCTTTGAAACACATTGCAGTTATGAAACTTTTGCTTGGTTTAACAAAAATTTGATTGACACAACCAAAAATATTTGTTGCTTCTATAGCAACAAAATTTTTTGTTTTCCGCACCAAACATTTTTTTCAGTGTAATAACAAAGAAAAGAGGGCCAGACAACATATTTTTTCAGGATTTATATTTTTTAGATTTACGAATATCAAAGACTATTTTATCTATTACAGTCACACAAAAAAATATTTAAAACATTTTTAAAAAAATTGGATCTTGTAAGATTATACTATTCTTGTTAATAATTTTTGTGAAATTTTTTTTTTTCGCAACAGAAACTCGGATAAATCATTTTTAACATAACAGCTATAATAAAATTCAGTTTACAGCTTAAAAAAAGACTTTGGATGTTTAGTAGCCAACTTGCAAAAATTCAACTTAAAATCGAAATTCAACGTCCTATAAAAAAAACTGATAAGGAGAAAATTCCAAAAATTTGGTGTTTGACAATACTCAGTCACTCAACCATTACTACAATGCTATAAATTACTATATAGGTTGCTTTTTTGGCTCCTCACATTTTTTTGTGTGATTTGTAGTAAACAACATACATAGTTTATGATATTCGCAAATCTAAAAAAAATATAGATTCTGGAAAAATATGTTGTCTGACCCTCACTTCTTTATCTAATACTGAAATCAGACAGAATTAAAAAAAATGGATAATAAACTCAAATTTAATAATCAACAAAAAATCACTTTCAATTTTCATATTATTTATTTATAGTTCAAGAGTGAAGGTAACTTTAAAGCTGATATTTCCTCCCTATTAAGTACGAAGGTCTCCATCCGAGTATAACCAAGCCAAGGCGCTGCTTAACTTCGGTGATCGAACAAGTACCTTTACACAATTTCATGCATCCGTGTACATGATACAATGTAGAATATTGTTGCCGATATAAATAAATTCAATTTTCGATCTAATACACTCTAAATTTAAGACAAATTTTGTATATTAAATTGCTTCTGAAAATAAATAAAAAATGATCCTGAGTAAAAACAGCCAACTGCTAAAAGTACTGATATTTATTTGATCCTAAGAAAACTTTAACAAAAAAAAAAGGAACGCAAAAAACTATCTACATATAGTGTTCACGCTACCAACGAATAACTTTTTTGGACCATTAACTCCTAAAAGAAACCGTACTGTACTGGAAGTTAATTCTGATCAGAATAAAGAGACCACTAATTTTAAAAAAATGCCCACAAAAATCTGGAATGATAAATACTCTAAATAAAAAAATACTCTTTCTAAATTATTAAAAACTATTCTCAAATCCATAACAAAAACAAAATCTTCCAATTTTAATTTGAAAGCTGATTATTGATATAGAGAGGATTTGTAAATTTCAAGTTAGATTTCCTAGGATCACTTCATGTCCAAAAAAAAGTTGCTCTTAAAGATATTCTACTTATTTATAAAGTCAGAGATAAATTTTCTATCCCGCCTATGAAACCTGATTAATTTTTGCAAACCAATTGACAGATTCGCTTCGCCAATTAGACCTAATTGTTCCTATCCTTCGACTGTGATCAATGATCATCATATATAAATATATCTTTGGTACAAATCATCATCATCATACATAAAAATCTATGTACATAATTGCTGGATTGTTTTACAAAATTTCTAGCCCCGGGAACTGTCATTTTGCAGTCTAAGCGCTTAAGCAAGTGGATAGCCCACACTGTTTTTGCTCATGGAAAGAAAATTATCGAAGCGTGTCGTTACCAAGAAATGATCGTTAACATTACAACGCCATTGGCAATGCGTAGCTGTAGTGCACTATAGATAAAGCGCCGCTCCGTTCCCAATGAGCGGATGGCAAAAGTTTGCGTGCTAAATAGCAACCGAGCGAGTGTTGAACAACACTGGTGTTTCCCAGCGTCGTCAGCAGCCCCATGTCGTGCTGTCACGAATAATTGTATCACGATGGTGTTCGCTGTTGCTTGACCCCTGGTTAGCACGTACCTGCTATACGTATGACCTACAGTTTGTGCTTGCAATTGTCGCATGAGGATTTCTATCGTAACACGAAAAGACAAAATTAATTTTAAGATAAATTTAATTTAATAGCATCACTGC
>UCOH01012186.1:0-13466 GCA_900474275.1 Synergus japonicus
GATGTCCCAGTCTGCTTGAGTTTCGGAGTAAGTTCACAAGAGATACCTGACTGGTCAATATGGTATAGAAATACCACCCAATCAAGTGAATAATATGATTCCGTACTCGACTTTATTCAATTTAGTGAATTTAGTGATTTTAGGCTAGTTACTTGTACATGATAGGATATCATGTTACAATATGTATATATATATATATTGTGACGTTGCAGATTTTATCTGTAACGTCAAAAGATATAATTAGCTGGCACCGGAGACAATAGTTATTTTGACTCGCGTGGTTATGAATATTAGCGACCAGAAAGAGAGCCAAACCACGAACTTTCGGAGCACTCTCGAAATTTATAACTCGATCTAATTGTCTTCGATTGTTATTTTTCTTTTATGTACACTGTTACGATCATACATGCATAGTCCCATGCAAGTCGTGATGAGCAATTTGAGAGTTCTATTTTGCTGACGAAGCATTATAGAGTCTCTCAGAATGCTTCAAAGCGGACAGTGAAACACTCAAGTGAACGAAATTTCACTATGGATTAATTTTATTGCGTAAATGAACTATTATTATTATTCTATGAATTTTCATATTTTCCAGAATTTTAATTGTATAAAATCCTTTTAATTTAGAATTATAATGTAGAATATATGAGTGCTTGTAATATGTATGTGTGCGTGAATGCAACGCGCATACACCGTGGCAAGCGAGCATTCTCTCTCTCTCTTAGTTCGCCGCTGTAATCGAATCGACTCTCTCTATCTATCTTATAAGCATGAGACCCACGGCTCGGCGACCATAGTATCTTCACATGACCCGCTTCCTCACCACTCACCCCCTTGCCATCATCCTACCTCCGTGCAGAATCTTACACTATCAAGAGACGCACGTGCTATCTAACATCAAAACAAACGCCACGTGCTTCGATAGGATTTATTAAAGGGCTCACTGATATATATTTAGATGCATATTTATATATATTAGTGAAATAAAATAAATTACATATGACTAAGGCATAGATTAATAAATATTGGAATAATCCAATTGAAACTCTATGATGTGAAAATTGGAAAAACTTAAAATAATATCAGAAAGTCTAAAGAGACTTTTTTTTAATAAATTATTATTTCTTAAAATTAAATTACAATAAAATTAAAATAAAGAAACATTTGAAAGTGATCAGAAATGATGACAGTGTTCTTGTCTCATATGGCTGCGATCACCCCACAAAGTTTCTCAGGTCAATTTCATAACATTAGCAAAAAAGTCACGAGTCACGATTCCTATTTTTCCATAAAACTGTCCACCTAGCAAAAATCCCTTCCTAATTTATCCCACCTCAAACCGACGAGCCAAGGCGTTCCTAAAACATTTTCGCAGATACTTGAGCAACCTGGTACCGACCAGAAGTACTCCTCTTTGAAATTTTAAGTCGAGCAACCCGGGGCTGCCCAGAACTACTCAGACCTCTGCCCGTCCGGTATTCGGTAAAATTTTATAGCAGTGCAACTTATACTGGGATATGTGAGTCCAATAGTACCTTGCTAATCGGAAAAATTTTATAGCAGAGAGAAGGCCTTAGAAGAGTATAGGGTATAATCTGTGTAGAATCTTCGAACGTTAAAAATTAAAAATCTTCTTGCCGACGGGAGGCAGTTCAAGTGCCGATACGCGGGGAGCGAGAGAGCTTCGAGTCCAATGTCGAGCGACGAACTGTAAAAAAGGAAAATAATTTATCCGGTGTTCGCTAAAATTCTATGGCAGTGTAACTTATACTGGGATATGTGAGTCCAATAGTACCTTGCTAATCGGAAAAATTTCGATAACAGAGAGAAGGCCTTAGAAGAGTATAGGGCATAATCTATATAGAATTCCAGGCGATAAATTATTGAACTCAAAATCCACTTATCGAATCTCAAAACGATAGGGAGATTTTGACATAACAATACGAAATTCTTTCAGTGAGAAGTAGACAAAATTTTCTATTCTTGATGAAAAAAATTCGAATTGACAGGTGCGTGAGTGTCACGGAGTGAGTTCGCGAAAGAAAAAAAGACATGAGTTGCGTGAAAGTAAGTGCCGTAACGTACATAAAAATTACAGCCCAATAGGAAAGGCGCGTGCCTAAGGGTGAAGATTCCCCTTAGAACCTCACCGTTCCTCTTGGTAGGAAATTAAGGATTATTAAAATTAAGGATAAACAACAGAAGGGTAAGATGTATCGAACTTATTTTACTTTTAGTCTAAAATAAATGTTTCTCTTCTAACTTTCTAGTTTTTCTTAAATTCACCAGTTTCCTAATTTTCTCGTGATTAAAATTCGTGAACGAAAGGGACAACAACTCTCAGTCCGAGAGTAAGGGTCACGATCCCATACAAAAATAAACAAACCCATTTGGGTTTGGCAGTTTGTGAAGGCCTCCCCCGTAGGAAGAATTGTTTAAATTTTTTAAAAAATAGAAAAACCCGACATAAAATAAATTTAAGAAATTTAATAAACTTTTTCGTACGTAACATACACCTCGAGCGATTTTGTAAACTGATGAAATTAAGGACGACTTAAGGATAATGGAATTTAACTAGAAGAAAGGAAGGACGTTCATTTAGAATTCCGTCAGTACTCCCGCCAAACGCTAGAGTTCGCCACATCTCGGGCAGAGAATCTACCGTCTCAGGGACAATCACGATGTGCGGAGCCCTGTACATCTAACGAATTCTATATTCTCACTTCTGGGGACTTGAAGAGTGAGATTGTGTTCACAATGTGTCCCAAGCATTGCAAAAGAGCTCTCGAGAACACTTTTAATGAAGGCTCAGCCATTCAAGGAATTCATATTTAATATTTCCAAGTGCGAGCGTTGGGCGCAAAGCCGACTAGTTATATCGGTGACTAGTGACAGAACAATATTCAACTACGTCACTAGTCACATGACATCGATGGTTATCGTGATTGGTCGGAATCAGCCGAATCTTCATGATGGCGACCTGTTGATTTCCGCCCGCCTGTCAATGAACTTCCGCCTTCATGTTCCTTCTGCACTCTTTTTCTGGAAGTTGAATTGCTCAGTCCATATTTGTTTCGTCGTGAAGATTTAACCAGTTATAAATTGTTATTTGAGGACATAATTGTATCGCTTAAACAGGATATTGTACAAATATGGCTGAGGTACGAATTTTTGTTATCAGCAAGTTCCGCAAAGTAGCATTTGTTTGATATTCGTAGTTTTGGAGCTACTTTGCCAAGCTTAGCCATTTTCTTTCTCTATTCTTGTGATTTTGAAGTGCTCATAACGGTTTATTGCTCATAATGGTTTGTCGCTCTTAATAGTTTACTACATGTAATGTTTTATTGCTCATAGCAGTTCATTGTTCATTTATCGATCTTACTTGATTTCCGCGTATATTTTTGTCAATTATAGTCGTCAAGTTTGAATTTTAAAACGATCTCTGATGCGGTTGTAGCGTTACGTAACACGCCCATCAGACATACGTTCATAATGAGAATCGAATCTTCAATTCGATTCTTCAGTTTAAATTAAAACACAAAGTCTTTCCCATTTATGATTATTAGTCATCATTCTAATTTACTTTTAATAATTAATATTGCAAACTATACTTTTCCGATTGTATTATAAACTTATTTATTTTGGACCATGATTACGTAATCATTAACGTGAACCTTAGAATATTAATGTGAACCTGTTGTGTAAATCTTGGATTTTCAGTTATATAATCTTTCATTTATCAATTCTCGAATATTTATTGTTTGTCAAATTAATTCGATTGTTTCTCATTAGAAATTGTTGTCTCCAATTATTTTCCGGAATATCGATTGCCCGTGACCTTGAGATGTTACGATGACCTAACCTGAGCTAGTAGCTGTTTTATTTATAGGATTTTCAGGGTTTTGGAACTCATTGTTATTTATCTTCGATAAATAACTGGCGCAATATAAATTTGAGTTCCTCAAATAAAAGTTTAAGGATTGTCGAGACGTAGTTCCGTGCCTAGAGACAGGGCACGTTACAATATATATATATATATATATATATATATAATATTTTCTTAAACACGAGGAACTGCTCACTATTTGAAGTAATATTAAATCTCAGTTTTCCGAAATGGAAATGGCTGTATGTAATAATACAGTCGCTTTGTATTTGTATTTTGAAGATCAAAATAATTTAGTTTTGTCCGTTGTAGTAGAAATTGCCAGAAAAAAAAACTTTACGGAAGTTTGAAAAGAGAGAAACATGAGAAAAAAATAAATTCTCATAAATGCTCGCCGAAAATTCAAGTCGGGTATGTTACCCGGTAACGGTATGTTACCGTTCGTTACCAGGGTAACTTATCCGATTCAAAACTCTAGTTATAATATACGGACGCAGCCATCATGATAAATATCATTTCTTTCGTCTGCCACCAGGGAGCAACAGCTCACGGACTTACAATTATGTAAGACGACGACTGCGCACCCAGACGAGAATCATGATGAGTATCCAGTTCCGTCTTGGCTGTTCACGTGATAAGTTCGATTTTCGGAGTTTATAATTGAAAAGTAAAAGTGCCTAAGTCTGCACCAATTTCTATGTTTGGATTATTTTGGGTCTTGTAAAATAATGGAATTTCTTTTATGTGATTCTGAAGTGTAAAGCTTATTGGTTATGTAATGACGAACCGATGCTAACATATAGTATAGTGCCGTCTTTCTCTTCTTCTTGGTCTCAATATTTGAGAATCAAATTGAGTGATTGAATTAATTCTTTTTCTTATAGTAAAATTAGTTTTAGATGATTATAGATTTCGGTAATTCGAATTGTTCTCGAAATTCTAACAAGTAAATGTTTGATTACGTAAAAAAAGCTGTATGCGTAGATGTCGTCTGACGTCACGATTTATATATGAGATTACGTAACTTTACAGTTGTGACAGACAGTCTTGTCGCCTGTCACATATTCCTATCCTTCTATCGCTATCTCTTATCAGTTCACGTCACCGAGCGGGCGAGGCGAGATTTCTACCAGGCGGCTTCCCCTACCCTCCGCCGACTAGTCATTACGTAATTACAAGTGCTTAAAAGCACCGTATCGTCGCATTTTTAATCAGTTCGCTGAGGAGCAGCTCGACTGCAAATCAGCGTAACTCAACTGGTCTCTCTGCTAGCGAGCTACTACCATAGCAGAGCGACCAGGAGGCAACCTGGACGCCTTCTTCAGGGGAGATCCACTAGGAGTACGACTGGCAGGCACCCCTACAGCCGTACGCTCAGTTAAAGGATTCTTCGGCTCACCCCGACCTATCCTGGATCAAACCTGGCGAAGATTTCCAGAACCTGGGGAATATTACCATCCGAACATTCCCATCCCAAAAGGAATCATCTGATACCTGACCAGCGGGCACCCCCATGGCCAGCTATCAGATAAAGAGGGTATGTCAGCCCAAAAACCTGGCCTACCCCTGATTCAATCCCGTCTCTCCGTTGAAAATACCGTCCTAAAAACTCACTCCAAGTTTGACTAGCGGGCACCCCCATGGCCAACCTTGGAGATAAAGGTTGTATTGATTCTAAGGAGTCAATCCAACCTAGAGTCGTTCTTGTCTGACACCACACCTGGGGTTTTAAAAGTCGAAATAAATAAAAGTAAATTAAAGAAATCTCCCTCGTCTTTCTCTCTCTCTCCGCACCGTTCCGTAATACCGTTTATCAGAGAGAGAAGGACTCGGGAGATAATATCCGTCTCAACCGCCGGTGATACGTGACTTACGTTACGACGTCACTACAATATTCGTTCGCTCTAAATTACAGGTACTGGGGACAGACTAGGTTCGTTTCACACACACTTACGCACCGACACCCGCTCGTTCACGAACACACAAAACTCACACCTTTATAATAAGTCATCATTCTCATTTGTTACCATTCAGTCAAATCATTCATTTAGCTTTTAATTAGAATTGTAATTTTATAGGAAGAATATAGTTTTCTTTAATTTTGTTAAAAACCAACGATTAAATTATTTCTTGCCCTTAAAGCTGACCCTGGCTCGACTGAAGCGTCTGGTAGGGCAAAAATAATAGAAGTTTCCTAAAGTACAAACGTTGCTTAGGTGTCCAATAAAGGACGACAAAAACGCAACGACATACAGTGTGAGAGTTCAACTAATATTCTTTCATACTTTATTTTCTAATTTTCAATTGTATACTTCATTTAAACATTATCTTCTCTATTTAATAAACCATGTTTTCTTTTATTTTCAAATTTCAAAAAAAGGCGTTTTCAAACTCTTTCGCCGCCATTTTGTAAGAAAATGAGGGTAAAAAAATTTTTTTTATACTTCAATGTGTTCTATAAACCGTATAAAAAGAAACCCGAGCCCTTTTCCCATTTGCTCAATGAAAATAATTATAATAAAATCATCATTAATAAAAATCATCATTAGTTTTGCTTTTCATTTAAAATTAAAGTAATTAATATAAAAGTATATAGTAACGATAAAGCTTAGTATATAAGTGAGTACAAGCGTGCGAAGCGCGACGTGTGATGAGAATGTGCCCGCGAAACGATCAGATTCTTTTGTGGAGCTCTGTTACGGTTTACCATTAATATTTACTATTAAAAATTATCATTAATATTGACTATTAAGGTTTAAAATTAACATTTTACCATTAAGGGCTTATTCTACTTTATAAGCTGAAGAAAAGAGCTATTTTTGAACATTTTTTTTGAGTATATCATCAACGATATGGAAATAAATATTTTTAGGTATGATAAAACATGTATTAAACTACATAAAAATTTTTTTTATTAACTTTATTCAATGTTTATATTAAAAATAATGATTGTACGTAGGCTTCTCAAAATCAAAAGGGTAAACGGTACAAGGAATATCTCGGTAATGGCTAGCTGAAAAAAAAACCAAAGTGGGTTTGCTTCAATATTACTAAAACTAGGTCTGTTACCTATACTAATTAACATTTATGAAAAAATAACAAAATGGCGAACAAAAAATGCATTTTTTTCATTATTTTTTTGTTTAAAAGATTAGTAAAAATGTTATTTTTTAATATATTATAAGCAACAGACCTAGTTCTATATGTGTAGAATGTGTGGTTTAAATTTTATAAGGATCGGTCGAATATTATTCATAAAATCCTAGGTACCGTTTTAAAAACGCTGTTTTGAGAAAAACGCGTTTAAAACAATAACAATGCAATAAAAAAAATAAAAAACAATTTTTTTACGTATTTTAAGACATGTTTTATCATACCTAAAAATATTTATATCCATATCTTTCTTGACATACTCAAAAAAAATGTTGAGAAAAAACTCTTTTTTTTAAGCGTATAAAGTAGAATAACCCCTTAATATTTATCTTTACATTTTCCATTTTGCCTTTTACACATGATATAATTTATAAATTTATGTCATGTGTTGATCTTTTTGATTATGGCTTGTGAAAACTGAGATCGATTTTCAGTACTGTGTATTTGATATCCGAAATTTTTAATTTAGAAATTTTTTAACATTGTTGTTTCTTTGATGAATTTTCTGAGCTCATTTGTATTCGCCTATAAAAATATTCAACTAAAATTTATACTTGGAGGAGAAATATATCCAAATTATTTTCAACTATTTTCATTCATATGCACACTGCCTGATCTGGGCCACAGCAAAATTCCTGCACGGGTTTTTAATAGTAAAAACTCAATATGACACGGTTGTCCTTAAATTGCAACATAGTTAAGGAAAAATTGATATCAAAGGTTTCATTATTTAGTATATCAAATCTAAACTTTATAATATTTAAGATTCTTATTATTCTTAATTTTTAAAAACAGAACGACGAAACTAGTTCCAATTTACTTTATTATATTATATTCCTTGTCTCGATTATTGATAATAATAATAATCAACAATTCAAGTATATGAACCAGTTTTCGTGTATAATCATAATTACTTTTTACATAATTATCATATTTTATGTGTCATGCCGAGAAAAATTTAAGGTGTGAAATTTTACACTAGTTAAAATGCTACATATCAAAAACGTAATTAATATTTGATAGGTCAGCGTGTGTGTACTTATTATATTTGACGATAAATGCTATGAAATTATTATTACATCATCAAAAGGTATTACGCAAGTATTTTCGCTGCTCGTTTAATTGTAACTTCTAGTCGTCTGAATTACGATTAATTATCTCACATGCATCTCTGTCTCGCTTTTCTGAGCAGCGTCATAATTTATTGCTGACTGCAGTAAATACAAGCAACTATATATAACTTTCGTTGAAAAATTAATAATGCTTCTGGTCACACCTCGTTTTCAATGTATTAAATAAATAATAAATGTGGATTTGTCATTTTTATGTGCAAACTTAGTACACTTGACCGTGTATAATATATAATGTCCATATTATCTAGATCATGAAATGAGTTTGCATTAACAAAATAATTGAATCGATAAAGGAAAACTAGTAAATTACATATTTTATCAAGTATTATAAGTTTTATAATAATTTTTTTGTATAATAATACTTATAAATATGAAAAATAAAGTAATGACTCATGAATTATTGTACTGATATGAAATAATAAGAAATAAAAAAATACGACTGTAATAAAAAGGTGAAAGAAACTTAACTTTTGCTGTATGTATGTATGCATGTATGTGTGTGTGTGTGTGTCGCCCTATTAACTTAAAGACAGTTGTAGATAAATTGATGAAATTTGTAGAGTATATTGGAACCACTAATATCTCAAAACGTGCCAAAGGATTTTTCAAAATATTGAATTAAAAAATTTTTATGTAGATTTTGAATTTTTGTAAAATTGATTTTTCGACTATAACTGCTCACATAATGAAAATTTAAAGCTTATGTAACGGAAAGAAAGATTCCTTTCGTCGAAAAGAATTGATTGACCTGTATGATTAATGAATTTTATTGAAGTTTAAGAAAATTATGATTATTTTTAATTTTGAAAATCGTTAATGCTTCCTCTATGAGGAAGCAAATTTATTTGCAACATTATCATAATGAGGAAGCCAAGTGCTCAAAAATGAGCACAAAAAAATATAAATATAGTTAAATGGAACACCCGAGATCGAATCCACAGCTAGTTTGTCTTTTATTTGCAATCTTTTATTATGAAATCTCTAGATTGCATCAAGTTTAGAGATTTTCTTTGCTAATTTTAATTATTTAATACAACTAAATAAAGTACGATTTCTATTTTCCTTTCCAATGACTTAACCGTTATTCAATGTATTAATTAATACATGTGACAGTTTTACATTTACTACCTATCTGATATTGATCATATAATATTGTATAGTTCATTTTGTAGCGGTATGGGATACCATTACCCCTACGTATAGGCAACCCGATTCACGGATACCGATACTCTACAGAACGGTCGAAGCGCCTGTACGCAGGCAACCAATCTTGTGCAGGTATTGATACACTGTAGGCTGACCATTGAACTAAAATATCGATCGGCTTGCAATACCGCCAGTCTACGATAGGCGCGTAACCTTTACTCTTTTCCACCAATGACTTGAATTCTTACGGGATTAAAAGATGGGCGTTTGACCCAGTATTGCCAGGTCAGTAGTTTTCCTACTAGATGTAGTAGTATTTGATGGGGCGACAGTAGGAAAAATTAGTGTCAGTAGTTAGTAGGAATTTTTAGTAGTTTTTTGCAATGAAGCAGAAGGAAATTTTTTAAAACGTCTTTTATTGTTTAGGATTATATATATTTTTCAATTTGTACAGAGATATCGGCACATTCGATTATCGATATACATATGTCTATTGAACTTATGCAGAACTTGATTGGTTCTTTCTCATGAAGTTTCTACTCACGAAGAGAACCGACCAGTCATGTTATGCATAGGTTCGATATATGGTTTGATTACAGAGCGTGGGTTTTGGCCCTAATCTGCGGCTCACTTCAGTTTATTTACTTACAAATTTGAAGTTTCAAATTAAAAGTTAGTATGTGGATTGTGTGGAATGAGCAAGCAAAAAACGACGTACGTGCAGAAATACCGCACAGAATGGGAAAAAGACCCAAATTTAAAGAGCTGGATTCAAAGTATTCCCTCAGATGTAACAAGTGCATACTGAAAATATTGCAAATGTGCTTTAACAACTCACTACAAACTACTTCTTACTCACATGTCAACAAAAATAGCATAGCCAAGCAGCCAAAGTTTTTTCATCAGTCAGGCAACAAAAAATCCCCTTCGAGCCTAAAAAACAATTTTCCAGCGAAACAACAGTTGCTGAAGCTCGGATGACTTTATTTGTAGTAAACCATTGTGCTGTTCGCAACGTCGACTATCTCTCAGACCTAAACAAAGAAATTTTTAATTCTGCTAAAGGAGCAGACAAAATTGGTTTGCACCGAACCAAATGTACGGGATTGATAAAAAATATCATTGCACCTCATTTCGTCGATCTTTTGAAGAAAGATATTGGTGATAGCTATTACAGCTTTTTAATCGATGAATCAACGGACATAAGCGTTAGTAAACAACTCGGTGTGAGCATTGTTTACATGAGCAAATCAAGTGGAACTAACGTATCCACGTTTCTTGCTTTAAAATACATAGAGAGGGGGGATGCAGAAACTATTTACAACGATATAAAAGATATCGTGGAGGAATTTGGTTTAAATTTAAGGAAAATGGTTGGAATCGGTACCGATAATGCCAGCATTATGACAGGTGAAATAAATACAATTTTTTAAATACATTGGAATATAATCAAGAAATAATTTTTTCATAATTTTATATAAAAGAAATTAAAATTTTCCTTGTAAAAATTTCCCGCCATTCAAGCAAGGCGCCTTCTGCGCATGAGAACCTAATATCACATCAATTTTTGTTCATTACGATTCCGTAAGTTGAATGTAAAATACTTGCTGAAATAAATGGTTTATCGAATATTAATAAAAAAATTACGTCGGATAATTGTACCCCTTTAAAAAAATAATTAAAATTGATCTGTGGGAGTTTCGATTGTTTTATCTAAAAATACATTAAATAACTCGAATAAAAATAAAAATATTTATATTATTGGAATAATAAGAAATGCGTGTTTCCATGACAAGATAGCTTTCCATATATTGCGCACTTTCTCGAATCTTGAAACAATGGATTGAGTTACGTCTTCACTTCCAAATTTTTGGAAGTAGAGACAAATGTTACGCTGCTGAAGTTCTTTACAACATGTATAGCGATGTCAAGAATGAGCTGTATTTCATTTTTTTTGAGCCTATCCTTGAATCAACTCAAAAGGTTGGTATTTTGTATGTTCTTAGCCTGGTTCCAAGATTGATTCAGTTCAATTATTTATATTTTTGTTATTTATAAAAATGTCTATAATTTCTTAGGTGAATAAGGCTTTTCAATCGAATGAAAACAACCCAGTGAAGCTTCTTCAATCTCTGAGTCTCCTTATTCAAGGAATTGCAAAAATCGTCGTGATCGTTGAGTGTAAAGAAAATTTGCTGATTTGTGATATCAAAAAGTTTTTGCACCCGAATCCCAATCTTGAATTTGCATTTGAACAAAAAATGTGAGAAATTCGCCAAAACAATATCATCAATGTTGAAGATGAAAAATGTATTCGACAAAGATGTATTGATTTTATTGTCACTCTCGTAAGTCAGTATCTGTAAAACCATCGATTGCGCCACTTGCTCTACATTTGGTAGAAACATCGGAAACAATAACGAAAATAGAATTTCAATGGTCGAAAATTTCTTTTATTGAGTGAAAGAATACCTCTAAAACTGTTGCTTTATGGTTCAAAGTTTTTCGTTACACTGACACAGTCAATGAGAATCCCTTTTCAGAGTTGGCCGAGTTTGCTCTTAAGTGTTTGAGTCTTCAATGGTCTAACGGAGAAATCGAAAGAACTTTTAGCCAGATGAATCTGGTTAAAACACCATCCAGAAACAGAACGAATAACTCCACTTTAGACTTTAGTTGCGATTCTCCACATTCGTTTTGGACTTCGAAGATTGAAGAAGTGTTGTTCATCATACAATTTCCCTCCAGATGTAATTTCTCGAAAAGGTACCAATTTAGCGTACAATACGAGTACCAGCAATACAAGCGATGCAGAAACCAAAGAAATGAATGATATTCTTGCTATCCCGACATTCGAGTGGCCAAATTAGAATTATTATTTATTGTGATATTTTATTTGTGATATAATTAATAAATTTATAATAAAATACATTAAAAATGGATGTATTATTTAGTTTAAAGTTATGCATTTAGTTCGTTAGTTCAATCAAATCATTCAAATACGCTTTTCGTGCATGGTCAGTAGGATTCTAGTGGTTTGACCACAGTCAGTCGTCCAGCGACGGATCACAGAGCCAGAAGCTCCACACGGTGTCAACGCAGTCAAGCAGTTCTGCAGTCCATGATTCCACACTCTACAGTCTTCTGTAAGTCTTCACTTACTGTAGTATAGCAGAAAAATCCTGCACGCTGTTCCAAGCTGGGGTTTTTCCTACGATTTATATTTTGTCACCCTACCTGGTGAGGGGTTTTTTTTGGAAGCCAGTGCATGCAGTACCAAGCAAAAATGTTTTTTGCAAATGTTAATCTGTTTAAAAAATTATGGCCATAACATTCAAAAATGAAAACAATTACCATGTTCCTATTATTATTAAAAAATTCTATTTCTAAATACCGTAACAAAATGAGCATGTGGTACGGCTTTTCTCGCTCAGGTTTTAGTGTTTCAATTGTGGGAAATTTATTTCAATTTTTTCAACAACATATATTTTTTCATCAAAATCGGTTCAACCACTTTATAGAAAAAAAAGGTTTTTTAAATTTTCTTTTCCACTTCATAAACTCTTATAAAAATAAATGTTCAAGGTTGCGATGTTTAAAGGGTTTTCATATTACATGTTTACCAATCTACGGTATCAATTCGGATTTGATAGGTGCAAAAAAAAATTTTTCATAATCGACAAGATTTGTAAATCTTCAATTCAAGATGATTAGTCTTTCAATGTTTCAGAGGGTTCGGGGGGTGCAGCGGGGAATCGGTGGTGCAATCAGTGGGTAAAAGAGTGCGAGGGGTACTCGCACTAACGCCTCTACATTTGACACGGGGTAACTAAATCGGGGTGAAGAGTTCGGGTTGCCTGCTACTTTTAGACTGTCGCGCCAACTACATTTGTCACTGGCAACTAGACCAGCACCGCATCTACTGTAATAATATCTTTGGTCGTAGACTGCCCTTATTAAACTGCTCTCTGCATTGTACAGGACTGAGACTGTGATTAAAATTTTTAATTCGTGCATTACAGTTATTGTAGGGACATAATATTATGAAAATAAATTTCTATCTAATAAATAAACTATATTGTAATACGTGGAACAGGCCCGTACCCAGGATTTTGTTTCGTCGGGGGGGGGGGGGGGCAGATTCAAAA
>UCOH01012187.1:0-15607 GCA_900474275.1 Synergus japonicus
ATTTAATACCTATAAATAATTATGGTATCAATTTCTAAATATAAGGTTATATATTCTAAGAAGATTTACGAACGTGTATTTAATTATATTTTAGGTTCTGAAGCCGATGATGATTGGGGTGGTAATCATCAGGCAAGACGCGGCACCGAAAATTGACGTTTTCCATTGTACGTTCTCCATATTTCTAATGTAATGCATAACAACATATATAATAATCAAATAAATGTTTTAAATAAATTAACTTCGTTTTTTAGAATGTCCTTTTTAGATAGGATTTTCAACAGGCAATTAATCAGGATCCGGTCCGGGGCCAACCTGGCAGCCAGATCGGGCTGCCACATTCGGCACGGATCGGGCCGTGTGTTTCATCACGGGTCTGACCCAGGTCGGTTTCCCGATCCGAGCCGGATTTGGCCAGATCCGTACCCGATTGGGGCCACGGCAAAATTTCTGCATGGGAATAAATATGCACATATTTTTCTCGTTACTCCTATTCTTCCCTGCAGAGAATTTTCTAGAAAAATATGCCTGAGTCATCGAATAAATTCGCGATTGTAGGACTCGATGCTTTATTTATTTAATCAGTTTTTTTTTTGTTACTGCACAACTTCTGACTTTCCGAACTCTGTCAGCACAAGGGTTTCACTAGAACGAAACTCATCAGCTCGTGGGAAGCCATTTGGACTGACAATCGAGCGTGCTCTCGAGAGTTAGAAGCCACTTACGAAGAAATGCTATCGAGAAGTTTTTGCCAGACTTTTATCGATATAGATTCCTGGATTCTTGCTGCAGTACATTTCAAGGGAATTTCGATCAAATTAGAAAGTTCTAATTGACACGTGTCGAAGTTTATTTTCAATACCCACCTAAGTGAAAGAAAAACTATGTTCACACGCCTGAGTTACAAGTTCTACTCACTCGATTCAAACTGAACCCATAGAGTTACATAAACAATTTATTAATCCAGTTATAAGAAAATAATATGAAAATATATTTGTGTAATGAAAATACGAGCTTTATTCTTTTATTTCTACGCTCCATCCGAAATCTATATCTGAACCAATTTGAATTTTCAAACAGAATCAATTGGAAGAAACTTTTTAAAAAGTTTTCTTGGATTAATAGAGATTAATTCGAAAAGGATTTTTATGAGAAAATTAAGCAAGGGTTTGTTTAAAGAGGCAATGTTTCGAAATAACCAGAAAAAGTGCTCGAGTTTGGAAGTCCCAATCGCAAAATCTCGTAAATATTCGTAGCGATTAGAGAAATCGAAAATACTCGCAAAACGCGTTTGTGGCAAGCCAGACGTTTTATTAAGCATCTAACACACGTTCTCTTATCATAGCAAACGGAATAAAGCCTGGTATTAAGGTACAAAGTAATCTTTTGAGCCTCGAGCATCCAGGGTCCGGCTGAGTCTAATTTATTCGGATTTATCTTGCCTAGTTGAGCCCTTGTGTTTTAGACTAACGCTTTAAAAAATTATGACGAAAAGAAAAAGTAATATGCTTAATAGACAGCATTCTTGAAAAAGGAACTAATAGTCTTTATTCTTTCTTATTGATTTTAATCGGCAAGATAAAAGTCCGGACCTATCCGGACTTATCCTCGAAGTATATTTATCCCGTTTCCTAATCTACCCTGCGAATATATGGATTAAAAAAACTCCGAATTAAAAGGATAGAAACCCAGTGGGCACAAATTCCTCAAGACGTTATTAGGACGTTCTAAAAATGTCCTAAATCAGGCCAAATAACGTTCTAAAAACATACAATGTTCCAAAGACGTTTTTAGGATGTTTTTTAGCCTGACTTAGGACCCAGTGGGCAAAAAATTGAAAGACGTTCTTAGAACGTTCTAAAAACGTCCTAAAAGCGTCCTAAACCGTCCTATGTCAGGTCAAAAAATGTCCAATGTTCCAAATACGTCCTAAAAACGTCTTTGGAACATTGGACGTTTTTTGGCCTGACATAGGACGTTTTGAGGACGTTTTTAGAACTTTCTAAAAACGTCTTTCAATTTTTTGCCCACTGAGGACGTTTTTTTGGACGTTCTAGGAACGTCTTTAAATTTCGTGCCCACTGGAAAATCTCTTTTTTCCTACATCTGGAGAAAAAGTTTGTTTAAATCTAATAAACGTATATTTGCCTCAGAGCTAACTAAAAAATATCTTTGAATTAAATAAAATTTATTTGATTCAAAGATATTTTTCCCTTGAATTAAAAAGAAAATTTCTTTGAATTAAAAAATATAATTAATATAATATAATTCAAAGATATTTTTTAATTGGCTCTGAGGCAAATACACGTTTATTTGATTGAAACAAACTTTTTCTGGGTGTACCTAATCTCTAATCGTTTCTATAGTTTCTCTTCAAGCAGAAGTCATTCTAATGGGCTTTTAACATAATTAGATATGCTATCAATTTCACGGTTCAAATTTCGCTAAATGCATATTAATTTCTCTTGACAGAATTTCAATTTGCGATATCTCTTTGATATAATAGAAATTAAATACGAGTATTATTAATATAACTCTATGAATTCGATATTATATTTCGGAAATTTCCATTCGAGAATATGCTTTGCAGAAATATGATCATTGTATCTACAAACGATGTAAATATGATTAACATAAATATCAAATATTGCTCTTGCATAATTTTCGAATCTCGTAACACAAGAAATGCTGTTATAGTTTTGGGACTAGAATTCTGATATTCCAGTGGTGATAACATCGACTAGATATAATCCGATCTTAGAGGTAGGAGAATTGAACGAGAAGTCGCGAAACAGAGTAGAAACGAGTTACGAAATCGCTTCGAGTTCTGATGGTCTCGATCTCCTTGAAAATCACCATCGAACAATTTCTACGAAAGCATAAACTTTATCGAGCGTAATCTTGAATGATTCATGAAAGCCAGTAACTCACTTGTTTGCTCTTCTATTTCAAGCTTGCGGCTACTTTCTGTCTTTGCTGAATCTTATCAATCGACATCTCAGCAAATCGAGCAATGTTCTTTAATTACAAATCGCAAATTGAAGATTTCTATCGTCCATTAATTATATTTTGTTCTAATTATTATTTATAAATCAAGAAAGTCAAAGGTGGATTCGATTTAAGAAGCTTAGGGATAAATGAATGAAAAAGCATCTAATACCTTCTCTGATGAGAATGTAAAAAAAGAGAAATTAATCAATATAATAATTCCTCTAAAGAAGATACTTGATTTTTCATTCTCCCTTTGGACTCTTTGATCAAATATACTCAAAGGGCTTAATACAAAATTGTATTCTACTTACGATATCTGGAAGCTTCATTTCCTTCGAGTGATTCCTCTTTCGCCTATAAAAGAAAACGGGAAATTAAATGTAATAAAATATGAGAAGCTCTCAGAATCTGTAAAGTGATGTAGGGAGAATAAATGACAAAAAGCTTTATTCGTTTCTAAGTAAAAGATTAAAAGCGTAAATGCACCATTAGTAGAGATAAAAGAATGTCCAATATCGTTACAAAGTAAACGTTTCTTCCGCGATTTTAATTAAATACTGTCAAAGAGAAAATTCAATGAAGATGTCTACATCTTCATCGTCCTCATTATATAATTTAATTTCGCTATTATTTTTTTTTTTTTGCAAAACTGGCTTTCACACTAGAGAATATTGAATTTGAATAAACAGAAAAGCAGAGGAAAACAAAAGAGAACAATAAATAAAGCATTTATTTCTTAGGGGTATTAAAGATTTAGAATGAAATAGGATTAACATGAATGGAAATGGATAAAATAGAATAGAAAAGGATATAGATATCATATGTTTAATATAAATAATGAAAAATTATTTTTTTACGTCGAAAAACCAGCGAAATTGAATCAACAAGGTTTCTGTAGATACTGAATAGCTTGAAGGCATGAGTTCAAAGGGAAGAGAACTCCTTTGAATTTCGAATCGTCGGTCCACTATGAAAGTGATATCAAGGACTTGCAAAGCCGATCGCGTGAATACGCTTCCGGCACCGGTAGATCGAGCATAATGGCCTACTTATGGTTCCCCTCACGAGCAAGGAATGCTTCAGGAAGTCTTCCTATATTACAAATGCAAGAGTTGGGGAGACAGATCAGAGTCAAGACAACGTAAAGAGCATGCCATTCCAGGAAACGGCTTCACATTTACTGTAGTAGAGCTTTGTACAGATAGATGCAATTTCATGTCTATGAAACTCCTTTTGTGGTCCGAGAGGACTGTTTCAAATTTGCATCTAGATAACCAGAAATTGAGTAGTTAAAATTAGATAGAAGCAATTAGTTCTCGAAAAAGAAATATTTAGATCACTTCTCTTTCATTGAATCATTTTTTAAATAATTTCTTTTTATTTATTTAAATAACGGCGTTCTGTAATTTAAAATATTGATAGTAAGTTGATTTTGATAAAGGGACATAACTACTTGAACTAAAAGGTCGAAGGGCTTTATTCAATTGGCGGCCAGGTCCACAATTTAGTAGCACAATGGCCTGAATTATCGTTTCACTTTGCCACAGCGTTCAGTTTATTCGGTGAGTAAGTCTCGAAAATTGAGAATTACTGCAAATTTGCCACCCCTCAGTGCGAAATCATCCAAATTGATATCAAATATTTCGAGCTTTTGGTTCACGGGGGATATCAATTTTAGAGGAGAAAGAAGAATCTTTTCTGAATAGAAGTACATGGTAGATAAGCGGAGAATATAAATGAATGGAATGCATAAAAAAGGTAGAGATTTAAAGAGATTGTAGAGAATTTAGTTTGTAAGTGATAGAAAATGACAGAAATGGAGAGTCACATTAAGTTTTGGGCAAATTTATGAATGAAGAATAATTGAATGTGGAATTAACTTTTGAGATGAATTATTAAGTTTAACTGAGTAAATGATTATGTGAAGAAAAACTGAATAATTGATAAGTCTGCGTGACAGAAACGATAGACTCTTCGGGCCAAAAACTTCACAAAAGGAGCCCTCCGGCTATTTTTACTTCGTTATACGCGAATGAGCACACAATGCTTTGTACTCTAGTACTTTGTCCGATTATCATACTTTGCCAGGCTTCACAATAGACGTTTTTGCACTGACCTGTGACTAACGTACTAAGCATTCTAGAAAATTCAGAAGAGGAGCCATAATCTCAAAACCCTACAGCTTCCTTCCACCTTCTACTTTTAAATAACGATTCTTTCAAAAACATAAAAATTTCTATTTATATCATATTTCTCCATCGAAAGAACATTTCATCTACATCGAACACATTGTTGTCGACTACCTGATTGGTTTAGAAATTGCGTGAATTGTGTGAATGTATCGAATTTAAAAACAATCTTCAGACTATTTTCGTTTTCAAAAAGATTATTAAGGCAGAATACGAATTTTACAAAATTTATTGAAATTTTAGAAATATTCAAGGATTTCAAGGAATTTTATGAAATTTATTCTGATTTTCAGAAATTTTAAGGGATTTTACCAGTTATTGGGGTTTTATAGAATCTAAAGAAATTTAAAGAATTTAAAAATCTAATAAAGAGTTTTAATTGGATTTTCAAGTAATTCAAAGTATTTATCGAGATTTCATGGAATGTTAAATAATTTTAAAGGATTTAACGATATTTTGTGTAATTCAACATTTTTAGAATCTTTAAAGCTATTTGAATGATTTTCGCGAAGTTTTATTAGATTTTTATTAGATTTATTAGATTTTACGAGATTCCAGGAATTTTACGAAATTTCATTAAACTTTTAGCAATTTTAAGAGATCATGGGATTTTTATAAATCTTAAAAGATTTAACGATAAATATGTATTGGAGTTTTGAGTTATTTTTAAAGCTTTTACGGTATTTGAAGGGATTTCACAAAATTTAATTGGATTTTAAGAAAAAAATTTTTTTGACAAAATTTTTTTTTAAATGTCAATATTTAGGCTCGGACCAACGTACCTTAAGGCTTTAGCTTCAAATATAGAAATTTTCAATGTGGTATCTCAATAAATGTAGACGTAACGTTACAGAGAAAAAAATGTCGGTAAGGTAGGGATTGGGTAAGTAATATATGCCCTTAAAGGATTATAAAGTAATTTTAAAGAATTTGACTATATATTTTGTGGAATTTTAAGTAATTTGAAAAACTTTAAAACATTTTACGAAATTTCATTGAATTTTAAGGTATTTTAAGAGATTTATGTCCGACTCCACCAACTGTGATTCAATTTTAATCCTTGATTAACTTAAGTTAATCAATATTTTGCGTACACAAATCACAGATGTAATCAAGGATTAAAATTTAATCACAGTTGGTGGAATCTGCCCTTAATGTTATTTCTAGAAATTTTGAAAAATGTTAAAGAATTTAAAAGGGTTTTACGAAATTTAATGAGATTTTAGAAATATTAAGTGATTTCACGGTATTTCGAGGAATTTTAAGTAATTTTCAGAGATTTTACAATGTTTCATAGGTTATTAAGGACATGTGATACTTTACCATAAGAGCTAATTAGTTATACCAATTATACATTCATAATGTGGTAATAGATATTTTTAACAAATAAGCCAATAAACCTTCATCTCATGTAGACGAAGATTTATTGACACTTATTTACTAAAAATATTTATTATTATGAATGTATAATTGGTATAATTAATTTGTTCTTATGGTAAAGCATCACATGCCCTTAAGTTATTTTAAAGACTTAATGGATTTCAAGGGATTTACGAGATTTCATTACATTTTCAAGAATTTCAAGGCATTTCATGGGATTTTAAGTAATTTTATGGGATTTGATGATATTTTAGGAGATTTTACGTAATTTAAAGCAACTTTAAAATATTGTATGAGATATTAAGTACTTTGAAGAACAGTTATTTCCAGAAATTTTAAAGGATTTGTTGAGATTATATTGGATTTTCAAGAATTTTAAAGAATTTAATGAAATTTTGAGTAATTTTAAAAGATATGAGACTTTATGAGATTCTGAGTAATTTTAATTAATTTAAGAAATTTTACTAGATTTTGAAGGATATTAAAGGGATCTTATGATATTGTATGGGAATTGTACGAGATTTCATGGGATTGTCAGGAATTCTAAGGGATCTCATGAAATTTTATAGGATTTTAAATAACTTTAAGGGATCTGTCCATATTTTATGGAATTTTATGTAATTCTAAGGGATTTTACGATGTTTTATGGGATCTTAAGTAATTTTAAAGACTTTAAATGGATCCAATAGATTTTACAAAACTTCTGTAGATTTTCAGAAATTTTAACAGATTTAATGAAACTTTATTCGACTTTGAGTAATTTTAAGTAATTTTAAGAAATATCAAGTTAATTTTCGAAATTTAAAAGAATTTCACAAATTGTTGAAGGATAATAAAGAAGTTTTAAGGAATTTTATAAAACTCATGAAGATTTCTGAAATTATATAAAGAATTAAAAAATTTTAAATCGCTAGTTTATTAAATTAAATAAACGCTTCTAATAAAGATATTGTAACAAGGTAGTGGGGGGGGACTGTCGAGAAATGAGTCGAAAAAGTATTTGAGTCAGTATAAACCAGACTCCGGACGTCGGAACTCGAACCCTCGACCGCCGGCTTGCAAAGCCCGATTCGCTACCACTGCGCCACGGAGTATGGGTACTAGAACGGTTCTGGCCGACCGTATTCTAGTCTTATTAAAATTTCTAAGCATTTATGATCTCGGCGAACTATTAAGCAAACCTAGGATAATTCCCTTTCATCTGTGAGCAGCTTGAATTTCGGTCAGAGTTCAGAAATTCCTGACCAGTAGAATTTCCTTTGAAGTTCTGGTTAATATGAGAAAGCAGAATCAAAATCAGAATCAAGAATTAGAATCAGAATGCGGATGCCTTTCGTAAGCTCAACGTGATTGGTGCGAACTTGAGAAGCTTAGAGCTTGCAAGAAGTTGTAGGACTTGTGAAAGACGAGTCTAAGTTCTCTCCTTTCTGGATATTTCTTAAACTACGAATCCAAGAACGTCGGTTCCTGCTGAGTTCTCGATCCACGTTTATTTGCTCCCAGTGATCTCTACCAACCTATATGTAACCACAGGGGGTTTGAATCGTCTCAAATTATTCTCCCTCAGTCCCTTCGATCTCGGAGTGCTGGATAATTAAGGAAGTTTCGCCAGGACAATCAGAATCCTGGTTTCTCGGTCGCGGTATCTCGATTCTATATACCTATTCCTCGACCAGAAGAACGAGCTTGACGCTTCCCAGAGCCACATCGAGAAATGCCAATACCGCGAACTTCCGTACTCGGAACAGATCGAGGATACGCTTCCCTCTTATCTCCCTGTCACCTTCGACGCGGAATTCCGTCCGGGTGCACAACGTCAAGAACGTGTTCACTTTTCTTCTACCAATCGCTTCTAGGATCCTGAAATTCGTAAAAGAGTAAAAGAGTAAAGGAGGAGAAAGGAAAGTGGAGAGAAGAGGGAGGAGAGAAACTCCTACGTTGCGTAACTGAAATTGAACCAGCTAAAATAAAAGTCGCTCTCGAACAATTGGTATAAGAGGATTTATAATGGATTTTCAAAAGAAAATGGAATCTTGCAAAGAGTTCAGAAAATATATGAAAAATTGGCTTTTTTATGCCAGAAGAGAATAAAGAAGGTTGCATCCCTCCTGATTATATAGGTGTCAAACATGTAGATAAAATCCAGCGATTAAGGAGGTCGGGGGTGATTGAAGATTGAAAAAGAGATAGAAAAAGGATTGATAAGCGAAGAAGAAAAAGGGGTAGATGTGGTATAGAGATTGAAGTGGATTGAATTTTAGCCAGATTGAAGTGGCATATTGCTATAAAAAATAAACAATTTCTAGAAGGAAACTTTTACTTTTAGTTTTAAAAAAAGAAATCTTTGGTCACGAATTATTTTCGAATTCCCCACTAAGTGGTAAGTTGCATGAAAGTGGTCACCGTAGAGCACCCAAGGGACAAATGAAGTTCTTTTTCTGAAAGAGGGTTAGACGAATTACAGCCCCTCTGAGGACAATATACACTGTTCCACGACTTTATTGAACTTCCTTCTTTGAGTACTTACCAGCATTCACACGGGCATAATTTACATTTAAGAGAAGTGATTTTATTTCTACTCTAACAAGAAACTAGATTCAGCTGATTAAAGATGTTTTGAAAATTTTCTTCACACTCTATCAGGGTGTCTACTGACTCAACCGATTCAAATTCCAGGCGTTTACATCCTGAGGATGTCCTAAAGACATCCTTAGGACGTCCATGACACGTCAGTCCAAATTAATGTCAAAAAGACGTCTTTTGGACGTGAGACGTCTTTAGGACGTCATTGGACTGTCATAGACGTCCTAAGGATGTCTTTAGGACGTCTTCAGGATGACAATGTCTTTTTGCCCACTGGCTTATTATATATTATTTATCTATATAATACCTTTACTCTTTTTAAGGATAAACTAAGGCAGGTAGATTCAATTTTTTAAATTCCCTGAAATTTCCCTGACTTTTCCCTAACTTTCAGACACTTTCACTTTAAATCTTTTGAAAACTTTTGAAACCTCTTAAAGTTCATTGAAATTTCATGAAATTTCTTGAAATTCTTGTAAACATCTTTAAAAATCTTAAAACTCCATGAAATCCTTTATAATTATTATACAAAATCTTTTACAAATCAATAATACATTCTCTCATGAGAATGTAAAAATGAATTGGCATTATTTTAATTCTATGAGGACTATTAAAATAATTTTTAAAATGTCAAAATTACATGCAATTTTTACAAATATTTTTAAAATTTCACGAAAAATTTTTAAATCCCTTAAAATACGTAAAAATCTTTCACAATTTTTGAAAACTTTTCCCCTAAAATTCTAAAAAATCTTTTATAAACCATAAAAATTTTGTGAAATCGTTGAAAATTCCATGAGGAACATTTAAAATCTTTAAAATCACTTTAAGATAATAAAAATTTCTTAAAATTCTTACAAGTTTTCTAAAATCCTTTATAACTCCACGAAAAAACTTTTAAATCCCTTGAAATACATAAAAAATCTTTTAAAATTTTCGAAAACTTTTCAAAATTCCACAAAATCTTTAAAAATTCATAAAAAATCTCATGAAAACATTTAAGATTCCATGAGGAGCATTAAAATCCCTTAAAATCACTATGAAAAATCAAAATTTCTTAAAATTTTTACAAGCTTTTTAAAGTCCTTTAAAATTCCTTAGAATTCCTTACAAATTCTTTGAATTCCCTAATCTTCCTTAAAAATCTCTTGAAAATATCTTGAAATCATTAAAAACCTAGAGAATTTCAGAGAATACCTGGAAATTATTTATAATTCTTCGAAATCTTTGGATAGTTTCTAAAATTTGTTAAATAAATTATAAAAGTTATATCTGTAATACTGTAAGTATGTACTCAACTACTAATCAGACTTAATTTTGAGCAACTAAGTTACTCAATCAAATTATAAAATATGAAACAATAACTGAAACGTATTAACTTATTTCTTTGGTAGACATTATTTGCTATGACAGAAAACAAAAATTGTTTATCAAAGTAAGTTCTTGAAAAAAATTCCAGGATTAAAAAAAAAATCTAGGCGTATTCCCGGTTTTCCTGGTATTTACCCTGATAATTTATATATTGTATTTTCCCGCGACTATTTAGGAATTTCAAAGTAAGAAAAGGTATGACGTAGCTTCGGGGAAAAGTGAACTTGATCAACTCGCTGGATATTCTCGCTTCAGGGACTTAGATTTTAATTAAAGATTAAAGCAATTTACTATTCAGGGCTGTATAAGAAAGGTGCATGCAATAAGGGTGATGGACCAGTGTAGAGCGTCTGCTTAGCACTTGAGTCTAGTCAGAGGACTGACGGTGGGAGCCCTTGGGAGGTTTTCTGCACTTGCTCGGGAGTTTAAAATCCTCAAATAGACAAGCACCCATTTAAACCATGACCCTCACTTTCTTTCGCCTTGCCAACCCTTATACGCTCAGCCTTTTACCGTCTCTTTGTAAACCGTACCCATGCTCGAGAGCGCTGGAACTCCCGTGCCTCTCGAGGAAAAATTAGTATTCCTTGCGGAGTGCAGCATCCGGTCATTCTTTTTTTGTTTCTCCGACCTCTCTAGCGAAAAGATTTACCAGCGACAAGATACTTATGAAGGAAACTTCATTGCTTCTGGTTATCTAATAAGGATTATCCAGAATTTAGTGCGGCGTAAAATATAGAAGCAAAAGTTCGGCTTCTGTAATTTAATTAAACTAATAAATTAATAATATAATATAATTAATTTAATTAAACTCTCGCGAAGTCTACCAAGACTTGATTATGAATCTTGAACGTTGTTTAGATTTTATTTCCCTCAACCGAAAATTCTTTTGATGATTGAGTTAATGAATGACTGAATCTTTTTGATTCAAGTCAAAAGACTTTATAGTTAAACTGGAATACAAAAATTGTGGAGTAAGATGATCTCGTGAGGGACTGTAATTTTAGAAAATTTCCCTATGTGGATGGTGCCACTCAGGGTTGCGATTTCCCGAAGGAAAAATCTTTAGGTTGAAAGACTGTGTACTTTGGGATTACTGAGGGACTTGGGACAGAAATAAGCGTCGTAGGACTCAAACTTATTAGGGTTCGTATTTGACTAGGGAGCTTTCAAGATTGTTTTCAGTTTGCTAAGGCTTCTCACCTACTTTTCCCATTTACATATTCTAATAAGAAGAAGCAATACGCGTTCAGCAAAAAATAAATATAAATAAAAATAACACGAGCAAAAATTTAAGTTTACTGAAGTAAATTGGTGTTTTAGAAAAGAGATTGAAGTAGCATATCCGATCAAAATATAGAAATTGTGTAATATATATTACTATTAGCCTGGAAAAATGATTTATTTAATGTTTAGTCAGCAAAAAATCCCGAAACATGAATAGAGAAGTTTTTTTACAATATAACTTGAGGGCTCAGTAGTAGAGGTCAATAGATAATCAGCCAGTAAGGTGGAAGTATTAACGTCAGCAATTAGTCAGCCAACATTCTGAAACAGGGGTAGCGATCTCTTTTTGTAATAAAGGGTGAGATCAGTAGTGGAGGTCTATATGTGGTCAGACATACAGGAAATGAGGCAGTAGTAAAAACCCTTGTTAGGCAGCCAACCTTCATGAAATATGTGCTATGATCTCTTTTTATAATATTTACACTGTTTAACCTTTAACTTTTACTAACTATTAACTAACATTAACTGCATTACTGAGTACAGTTAAGGGCATGTGTTACTTACCATATGAGTAAATTTTTAAACCCGGTTTTTTTTTTCTACAATTTTTACATTTTTAAAAAGATTTTAGTCAATATCCGTCCTGTTCACGTACTTGACGGATGTTGACTATATATTTTTTTTAAATATAAAAATTGAAGAAAAAAAACCGGGTTTAAAAACTTGCTCATATGGTAAGTAACACATGCTCTTAATGTCTTATCAGCCAAAAATCCCGCAACATCGGCGACGAAGTCTTTTTATAACAAAATTTAAGGGATAAAGTGGTGGGGCTTAATGCATATTCAGCCATTAAGGAAGAAGTAGTAATGATCAGTAATTAGTCAGCTAACATTCCGCAATAGCGTTGGCGATCCTTTCTTCTAATATAGTGGGAGTTTCAGTAGTACAGGTTGATTTACGGTCAGCCATTAAGAAGAAAAAAAAAGTAAAAGTAGAAAGTAAAAGTCCGTATTTCAGGAGATCAACTCTCAGAAGAACAGCGATGATATATTTTTATAATATACTGATTATCAGTAGAACAAGTCAATGTATGGTCAGCCAGTGGGAATAAACAAGTAATGATTTGTAATTAGTCAACCAACAATCTGAAACAGCTGTGGCGATCCTTTTTTTTTGTAATGTAGTGAGGGGTCAGTAGTACAGATTCATGTATGGTGAGCCATTAAGGAATAAGTAGTGAAAGTCAGCGTTTAGTCACCCAAATCTCCTGAAAATTCCGGTGTGACTTTTTTTTATAATGAAGACGAGACCTGTAGTGCAGGACACTGTTATGTCGGCCAATAAATAAGATATTGCTGGCAATATCAAAGTATTATAGATTTTAAGAGAACAACTGAACATAACAAAACGTATATGTACAGAGTCCCTTTTATAATTTCAGTTTTCATCGAAGCACTGCAAAACGGATTAGCATACACTAAATTGATCAGTCTCGATTATTCCTGCCTGCCGCCTGTGAACTAGACGTGACTGAGTCAAAAGCACGTTGTCGACGTTCGCAGGCGTTTAGAACACGCTCTACTTGACACGTATAAGCAAATATGTGCGTGTGTGACTGTGCGGACATTCACCATGGAGGAATATCTTCGTGGTATGTAACTATGTATCAACTATCGTATATCGACACACAGAAGGCATGAAACCAGGAGAAAGGGAGATTCAAACTCTTGAGGCACGTCGGGCAACGATACATTTGCAACTCTGCAGTTTCGAGTTGCGTTCAATGTGCAGAAGGTTTAGGGAGAGTGGGGGGGGGCTTAGAGGAGGGTGGATCCATGTTGGATGCAAAGGATCTCGCGAACGCTCGAGAAATGGGAATGGGAACCAGTCGGCAGTTCTTGAGGGTTTCAAGTGTAAATCCAGAGGCGTTTTACGTGCAAGACACTCATGCCAACCATTCCACTAGTTCTGTAGCTATATAATAACAATTCTTGATTCGGGGTAGAGCAAATTCGATATCGATCGCCAATTGCATTACTAACTTGGACGGTTTCGAAGGTGCTTTTGGGTGAATTGAAGTGTGTTTAAGGCCAATTGGCGAGATATTTGAAACACAATTTGAGGTTTCGGTATCATCGCTGCGAAGAGCAATTTCTGCATTAAACAGCATCAGTTTACATTACAGATTCAATGTTAGGAGAATAAGATTTGCATAAGTTGTTTTATGTCATGTATTGTGAAACAGGACAGATTTTACAATTATTATCATGTCTAGATTATATAAATGTTTCAGTAGTGTTCGTTTTAAATATATATATATATATTTTTTTTTTTTTCTTATCTTAGAGCTTGATTATTAAGCAGGATATATAATACATGAATTTATAACTGCATTGTGTCAAGAATTCTTGTAGTGCAATTTACATGAATGTGCAGCCACAAGTTTTCCCTGAGCGTTGAACTTACCTTTCATATCTTGCTTATGCGTTAAGTTTACTTTGCAAAAGTGAACATTGCGCTCATATTCAAAATAAGTAATATGAGAACTCAACACGTGCGCAACTCTGCAATAATGCATCGGTTGGAGAAAATATATGCCGGGAAATGCGTCCAAACTTATGCATACCTTCTCTCGGATCGAAAGTTTTGCTCCCAACTGAATATCGTTTCTATACATTTCGCACGCCCCGTATTCCTGCACTCTGTTCGTAAGGCCAAGACGAAGGCGAATTTGCTGTCCGCATTGGCTTCCGATACGCAATAACTCGTGCAATAAAAAGGCGGGCAATATATATCTTCGAGGCCACGGTAGTAGGTTGGCGGTTGAAGGGTATGAAGGGGTGCGCGAGGAAGTCATGAAGTTTCGCGATATTTGAAAGACAGAGAAGAAGCTTTCCGTGCGATATCATCGAAAAAAGAAAGAAACTCTATGAAGCGAGGTTGATACCGAGAAAGCTACTCGAAATCTGCCTCAGACGCAGATTTTTCCAACACGCGCTCGCTCAACCCACAAAAATGATAAGAATTTAATACACTTGGCAAAGTTTCACACTTTCTGACATTGTATATATTTTCCCATTTCCTGTCAAAAATAGAAATGAAGAATGACTACTAAATAATTATTCACTTTGATTCACGCAGTATAAGCAGAGCCAATTCTCGACCTGCTCCACACTGAACTCGAAAACTCCAGATACAAACAGCGCACCTTTAAAGTCTTGAGTTTCCGGGTCGTTTCCCCCGAGTGTCATTAATATTAAGTCCTACTTATGCATTTTCGCGTAACTAAATGTTGAATAATGAAGGACGTAGAAATGCTGAATGAATATCGAAGCGCTACTCAAATGGAGATTACAAGGAAACCTGGTTTGCTTTCAAGTGGAAAAATTATGTGAATTACTTTCGACACAATCGCAAAGAGAAATATAATAATGGAAATAAAACTGTCGATATTGAAAAGAAGCACGTCGTTCATCTGGACAACTTCTCTGATAACAAGTACAACCAAAACCACATTCACATCGATTTGTGCTATACAATTAAAATCAGTTGAGCAATTTCGAGCAGCACAATCATGTTTTTAATACCCGGGTTATGGGGAATGTCGCCTTGCACATGAATATTACCAACATTCATAACAGACGGTAAATGGGTAACTCCATTTTCGGGAGCTCTCGAGACTAACTTAGTTTTCCGTGTGGCGATTGCACCCGACTAGTAGGTAGTTACGGTTTGTTTGCGGTCGATGTTGCGGTTACCGCGAGAGAATGGCCGGAATGCCGTTGAAGCAGAAAGGAATTGGAATGAGTAAATGCGAGTGCACCCATTCCCGCTCTCTTCCTCCTAACCCCCCCCCCCCCCCC